>VXCM01002226.1:0-78553 GCA_014773175.1 Lucifuga dentata | reverse complement strand
TTTAATGATGAGTATCTTAGTGTGTTCTGAAAATATTTAATGATGAGTATCTTAGCGTGTTCTGAAAGGTTTTTAATGATGAGTTTCTTAGCATGTTCTGAAAGGATTTTAATGATGAGTATCTTAGCGTGTTCTGAAAGGTATTTAATGATGAGTATCTTAGTGTGTTCTGAAAGTATTTAATGATGAGTATCTTAGCGTGTTCTGAAAGGTTTTTAATGATGAGTTTCTTAGCATGTTCTGAAAGGATTTTAATGATGAGTATCTTAGCGTGTTCTGAAAGGTATTTAATGATGAGTATCTTAGTGTGTTCTGAAAGTATTTAATGATGAGTATCTTAGCGTGTTCTGAAAGGTTTTTAATGATGACTATCTTAGCGTGTTCTGAAAGGTTTTTAATGAGTATCTTAGCATGTTCTGAAAGGTATTTAATGATGAGTATCTTAGCATGTTCTGAAAGGTTTTTAATGATGAGTATCTTAGCGTGTTCTGAAAGGTATTTAACAGGAACAGCAGCTTAACTACTCAGCACAGGATGTAGAAATCAGCCGCAGGATGATGCTGAGGTCATTTGTTGTGATTGTTTTTGAGGTGACACGACGCTGCCAAACCGTTTCCATGAATGTGAGCTGTGAGGACCATCGAACACGTGGGTTGTTACATGTCAGTAAACACCTATGTTATCCTAATGTGTGTGTGCGGCAGAGTCTGCAGCAAAGACAAACAGAGAGAGAGGCGTTACATCCATCCTCTATCACATCAGACTTACTCAGGCGCCGGCACACGGCCATGCAGTACTCCTCAGAGTCGAAATTGTTGCGGTTGCCGGCGCAGCCCCCATATATGAAGCGCACGCACTTCCTCTGGCTCATGTCGAAGTGCCAGCGGGGCATGGAGGCGCGGCAGGGGCCGGTCTCAGCCTCCAGGGCACACACCGCTGTCAGGGGACAGCTGTTAGATCATCCAGCCACTAGGGGCAGCACTCAATTCTAGCCTCAATTACAAAAGCTTGAACAAACTGCCCTTATTCTCCTTATTAAAGGAATTTCCTCTTCAACTATTATTAAACATTTCTATGCAAACATGATTGGCAGGATGAACGTACATCAATGGGATGGATGGCAAGTTAGAATTCAAAACAGCACATTACCTTTCACTTCCTGAAGAGTCTTGTCGTCATCCTCGCTCTTTGACATTTTGCTGCTCTCCTTCTTATCATCTTCAAACTCCTTGTCCACCTCCTCATCATCATAAGCGTAGTTGTACTCCCCCTCATCTTCATCATCTTGGTCCTGATCCGCGTCCTCGTCCACCGGTTCCTCCTTGTGTGTTGGCTTCTCATCAGACAGTGTCTCACTGGTGATGGAGGAGGAGGACGGGAAGGAGGGATGAAGGTGGAGAGGAGGAGGATGTGATTGAGCGAAGGGGTGGAAGCCAGGAAGAGGAGTGATTTATCAAACGAGGCAGAGGAGCTGCCATAGGTCAATGTCATGACATTTTAATTCATCCAGATGGCCAGTTATATCTGCCCTTCGCAGGAAAGCGGATATCGCAGGCACAATATATCATAAGACATTCGTGATCATGCAACTACATGCACGCACACACACACACACACACACACACACACACACACACACACACACACAACTAAGCCTCAAACTTATAAACAGCATGCATCCAACATTCCCTCACAAATAATACTGACAGCACACCTGTCCTCTGCAGTCTTCACATGGTCCAGGTTGGTCTCATCAATCTCCTCATCCTCCATCTCCTCCTCTTCGTCCTCCTCCTCCTGGGAGGGCAGGGCGGGAGGGGCAGTCTCCCCGGTGCGAGAGGAGGGGCAGCAAACGTACTCGGTGCCGTGGAACTTGTCGATGCCGCAGGGCAGCAGCATGCCGTAGCTGTGCAGCATCATGGAGCTCTTGGCGCAGGCCTGAGGAAAGACGTCAACTCATCAAAGCAAAGGACGGGAGATTTTTATTCCTCTCACTATTATATTTGGGTTTAGAGATTATCAGCAATTACAACAGTTATTTATTGCTGATATGTTTATGTTGTAAAGCTTGTAAAAGCATAATTTCAAAGACCCTCCAGTCTAAAATGTGATTTTTTTTTCTGCTTATCCCTCTTTGGATGCTTAACTTTCACTGTACAAATTACTGTATTTGTAAAGTTTGTCACTAAAAAGTCTGTTTCCACCTCCTCTACAGAAGAAGATTTATCTGTTCTCTCTAAAAGCACAATTTGTGACATCACAAATCAGCCAGTTATGGTCACAGTCCTGAATGTGTGGAGATGACATCAGCTTATTCTGAATTCTGGTTGGCTGTTTTGATGGTTATCGCTTTCAGAACAGAGAGCAACCACACAAACATTCTGGAATTCTCAATGGAGAAGAAAGAAAAGATGTATCTTCAACTCTTTTTTTAGTAGTTAGTTCTTTTTTTTGGGAAAAAAGTCTATTAGTCAATGGAGAGTATTTTTACACATCATAAAACATCTCTGAAGCGGATCTTTAATCTTTTAGTTTTGCTCATTAGCTGCATATGCTTGAGGTCACGTCAAGAAAACATTAAATTTTTTCCCTATTTCACCAGTCTTTTATGATCTAGCCTCAGATATGCTACCAGATTTAGGATAGTCTTTTACAATTACATCACTTTGCACTTTACATACTATTAACATCTCAAGCTCGTTCATTCCAGCTCCAGCTAAAGTGGAGGCTGCTGGGAAACACCATGGAGCAGAAGTTTGAACCATCCTGCTCCAGAACATCTCAGCAAGAGACGGAGATCATTTTGAAATCATTTTCCTAGCAGGTAGCTTTATTACTGCTCGACTGCAGCAAATTTACAGAACTGCAGGTTGTTTGTACCTCCAGACGTTAAAATATCTGATGCTGCAGATGCTACTCAGGTTGATAATTTGTGTTGAGGAAGAGTCAGCAACAGGAAACATGAGGCAGGGAATGAGCTCAGCAGAAGGTTTATGGGCCTGGTGATGTTGTGGTCAAAGCGGCCCCCGAGGGCCGACTATAGAGCTGCCTGGGGGGATTAGCTGCATTACAGCCACAACGCTAATCAGATTAGTAGCTGAAATGTAAAGGGTCCCATGTCAGCCGGTGATCAGAGCCTCTCAGACACAAATGCAAAGAAAAAGGAGTCGTGGGTGAGGAAGACGAAGGAAGAAACAAGACAGTCATAAGTAGGGTTGGATGATATGAACGATATAAAGTCGTATCGCGATATAAAAAAATCTTCGCTATAAAAATGAGGACGTCAATATAAAATCGTGTTTGAATACAGGAAGTAAATGACAGCTCAAACAGCCAATAGCGTATCAGAACTGGAACAAACTAGCCAATCAGGTGGCAGTGTCATAACAACAGCCTGCCCACTTCCTCAAAGCAGCATCTTGCTAAACGCCGGTGAACACAGCGCAGCCTGTGTGGTGGTGATATGTCAGCGAAAGTCAGAAAGCGATGAAACTCTAGAGGAAAAAACATCTGATGACTAAGAAAGGAAAGCAGCGCTGACGAAGCACGGCTGTACAACAAACTTATTTTACCGTCTNTGATGACTAAGAAAGGAAAGCAGCGCTGACGAAGCACGGCTGTACAACAAACTTATTTTACCGTCTGCCACTTTACGGGTGACACAGTGGCTACTTCAAACCCGTCCACCGGGACACGCAGCAAAGCCGTCAGAGACGCTCCACGCCAACAAACTGGTCCGTGTAAATAGTGGCCAATTGATTTTCATTTTGGAATGCGGAAACGGAAAAAGCCGTTTTTCTATTTTTGTTTTGTCATAGAAAATCGGCAAATGGAAAATGAGTCGTCTGATTCGCTAGACATATTTTCATTGTCCAATGAAGAAAGGTGACATGTCATCTGCCAAAAATCCGAAAGAAGAAAAAGAGGAAGTGCCAACAGATATGCAGATACAGATGGACGGATGGATGATGGAGTCATTCCTACTCCTTTGGTAGGGGTGCTAAACGGGTGACACTGAAAGATGGCGATATGTCAGTGGACAAAATAAGCCGGATATTTCAGGTGCTCAGATTTATCTTGATTTTGATTTTGTCTGATTGTGTTTTGGTTTATGTACTCACAGTGCAACACACCTGCTAGCACGGCGTCTGTTAGCTAGCTTGCAACTTAACTTAAAAGCAGCTCTATTTTCATTTTCAGATTTCCAGTTTCACAACAAAAATCAGAAAACGGCTCGTTTGACAAAGACATCACGCTGCTGTAGCTTTCTTTATTGGAAAAGATATGATGCCAATGCAGACTGTTGTAAAAGAGATTTTTCAGGTCATTTTCAGTTGGGTATTTTTTATGTTCAGAACATGCATAAAGAAATTATTAAAATAAATTTTAAATTCAAGTGATGAAATGCAGCAGAATCTTTGCCATATCGCGATATATATCAATATTGATATATAAAATCAAAATATATATCGATATTAGAAAAAACGTTCATATCGTCCAACCCTAGTAATAAGATTGAGATTCATGAGAGGGAGACTAAAAAATCTGCTTATCTCTGAGGTATGATAACAGCCTCCCACTTTTCCTCCGTAATCATTTGTTCCTTACCTCTTTGGCCACGCCGTGCCACTGCTGGTGGCTAATGCACATGTCCATACGCTCCTTGTGGAAGAACTTGCACTTCTCTGGAACCAGAAGCACGTCGCTGACAAACTCACCCACTGTAATGACAAATCACGACCCAAAAGGCTGTTAGTCACGCCACCGATCTGTCCAAAACTCCCTCATGGCGGCCCTGCAAAGCCCGTACTCACACGGAAGGCTGCGAAATTATACCGCTCTTTTATTGGAACCAAAAAGAGGAAACAGGGAATAATTCAATAATTCATAGCTGCCTGATGTTTTGCATTTCATTACAGCTGGATAACAGAAACAGCATTTGACACTTCGACATCTGTCCGTGCATCTGAAGCCGAGAGGGATTCTTCCCTCTTCTGTAGCCTCACGTACAAATCTGCAATCAAAATGGCAGGGAAGAAAATCTGGTGGCACGTCGTGACACTTTTAAGCTAGAACCTGGTAGTAAATGATATCTTTTTGTTTGCTGAATTCAACACAGACATGTTTTATTCATAGAACCAGCTGACAAAAAAAAAAAAGCAGATCTGGGAAATTGAAGAGATAAAAGGCATCTTGTGGATTCTTATGAATAGTTCTCCGGTTGAGAAATACAGGTATGTAAGCATATGGCTGAGGGGTCAACAGCTGATAGGCTGGCAGAGCAACAAGGCACTCAGGCAGCAGCAAAATCATCCGAAACAGATGGAGAGGCAGGGAGAGAGAGNAGAGAGAGAGAGAGAGAGAGAGAGAGAGAGAGAGAGAGAGAGAGAGAGCGGGGGAGGAAGAGAAGGTTTAGGGCAAAGTCCAGCCTCGGATCAGAGCAGCAGAGGGATGGGCGGACTGAAAACACACAAATGAGGGTCTGGAGGTTTCACGGTGAGGGCTGGGAGCATCCTGTAACTGCTTGTTTGGCGGTTCACCGTGACCGCGGCCTGAGGCGGAGCTGCTGGAGCGCTTCGTATGAGCCCAGCAAGCCGTGCATGAAAAAAGCAGTGTTTTGGAAAATGAGAGGGTAGGATAAGAAGAGGAGAGAGAGAGCTGGAAATAGCAGAGAACTCAGCAGCTGCTTCTCATCGCCGACCAGGAGGTGCAATAACACCCCCCCACCCCCGGTGCCCACCCTCCTGCTCCAACTTCTCCAACGACTCAGGAGGAAAAGCATCGTAAGCCTGCCTCTGACCCCCAGTAACCCTAATTCCATATCCTGCCGGGGCTTTAGTTTCCTGGCTCGCTCCCAAACTCGTCCATTCATGCACACACTCTTTCTCTGTCTCGTTCTGTCTTACACACACGCGCATGCACACACACATGCATGCACACACGTGCACGCACACACACGTGGATGCGAGAAGTGGGCTGCAACCAGACGGCGTGCGCAGTCACACTGCAGTGGGTGATGGATGGTGGTGTTTGAAGAGCAGCTGGGCCTCGCAAGCACTGTGTGTGTGTGTGTGTGTGAGAGAGAGAGAGAGAGAGAGAGAGAGAAAGCACATATACTGTTCGCTCCTGTTCTCTGTGACCTCCTCTCCACCTACTCTATTCATCTGTCTCTCCTTTAACCTTCCGTCAATCAGACACCCACTCTCCAGCCAGAAGACCTGCTTATGGGTGGGGGTGGAGGGGGTACAGGTAAAGATATACCCACTACACTGATGATACCTGCTGCAGATTCAATTAAGCATCTAAGTGCTGCTCGTTGACAGCAAGGCTTTTGTATGTCGAGGGCTTTTCAGAGGAAGCGGGCGCCGCAGCATTCACCAGCTCAGCATCCGACAAAGCAAATAACGTGATGCTTCAAGGGCTGCCGTGTAAATTTTATATGCATGACTGAAGAGTTTGAGCAACAGGTTGAAAATCGGTGTTTTGTTTTTTTTTAATCACAGTAAAAACACAATATAAGCATTACTGATGTGAGAAAATCATTAGCAGCATTAACTAACATTCAAAACTTAGCAGGTTTCTTATATTATAAAGCTGTAAATGATTTTGAGAGTCATAGCAGGTTTGATGTTTGAGTTTTTGTCGTTTTTTTGTTTAGATTTGGATCACAGATTGTAAAGGAAATCTGATCCATCACCATAAAAGGATTATGTAGAGGAGAGATGACTAAAAGCAGCAGCAGTTGGATGTTGCTGTTTATAATGGAAAACACATTTGTGTTCAACTCACAGGTTTTAAGTTCCACAAACAAAGAATTATTCAGCAGAAGTTCATGATTTTAAACCGCAGATAATTTACCCAAACCTTGGTTAAACTGCTTTTACATTCCCAAAGGTTTCTTTTTAACACATAAAACACTTGAAAATGGAGTGTCAAATTTGCAGTCGTGTAACATAATCTTCTCTCCCTTATTCAGGAACGTACTCACATTTGCATCCACAACGCTTTGCAATTCAAAGTTAGTCTCACAAAAAAGAAAAAAAAAACTGTTGCCAGAAGCAAAGCATGTATGCAGCTCTACAAGCCTGAATCTGNCAAAAAAGAAAAAAAAAACTGTTGCCAGAAGCAAAGCATGTATGCAGCTCTACAAGCCTGAATCTGCAGCCATCGTCAGTGTTCGACACGCCGGCCCTCATGACATCACAATGTCTGCTGTGTCTGAATCAACAGGGCGAGTCAACAAGAACAAGGATGGAATTTCCTTATTAAATCCCAGTAAATATGGCCTGAAACTCCTTTATTTCCCAAATGTTTAAGAGGTAGAAAATAGCTCAAACATCAAAGAAATCCCAACTGCAGCCGGAATGCCGGGAGACCAAATACTGTAACAAGCAGGGTTTCATCTCAATACGCCCAGAATGAAGGATCCCCGAGAAGTGTTGCTGCACACACACAACAGGAAAATAAGTAAAATCATTTCTAGCTATCTTTCATAGGAAATAAATTATACATTTGTTTTTATGTCCTTTTTAATCAGCGTAATCATTCAGGGCGTTTACATGTCTGTCTGTACTGTGATTAAGGGACAAATATGGAGTAAAATATGGATGGAATCAATAGAATTCTGTGGTTGGCTGAATAAACTGTACATCACTTGTTGCTTAAAGGACCATACCACCCATTTTTTTCATGTTGGAGCCTAATATATTCAATTTTCATACGTTATGTTACTGACAATCATTTCCCAAAGGATAAAACCGTATTTCAGCTTTCCTGATATTTTGCAAAATCTCTTAATCTTTCAAAATCAAATATTCAAGTGATACACCCACCTTAAAAATCCATGTTTCTCCTGCTAATAGTTACACAGCCTTATGAAGTCACGGTCCTTTAAATTTTTCCATAAACGCAGGTCTTCTTTTGGGACTATATTCCCTGGTGGAGGCATACATTCACTCCACGCTTTTTATTGAGCTTAAACGCTAAAATTACATGATGTATCAGAATGTACAGAAACATGGATTTTTAAGGTGGGTGTATCGCTTGAATAGTTGCTTTTGAAAGATTAAGAGATTTTGCTATCTGATCGTGATGCACGTGACATTTGAAAAAATCTGACTTTCTCCCTTCATTGAACTTTTAATGTGCGTGTAAACAGTCCGTTCCAGCCAAACATCGGCCACTGTTAAAACTATTCAGAACATCAAGAAAAAAAAATCTGTAAAATAATTCTTTGCTGCTTGACAAACATATCATCCTGCAGGAATGAGAGTGTCGCGGAAAAAAGATCACAGTCACTTTACAGCCGTTGTTTATGGAGACAGGAAAGAAGGAGGGACTGTGGCTCTAGCTCAGCCTTTGCATGGACATAGATGGATATAATATGAATCCATCATCATTTCTCTGAGCTCCTTTCTTAGCATTTGCATTATTCATACAAATCTATTAACCTGACATGGGTCCAGGTATGACCTTTTTAATCACATCCCTTGAGCTATAATCCACCTCCCTTTGGTCTATTTCATTTCCTTTTGATTCTACTTTAATTACTGTACGCTGACATATTTAATGCAGCTCCTCAGATGTCCATTTCTCCAGAACATTATTTGAACACAACAAATAATGAATAATTCAACAGCACTTGTTATTGCATTCGATATGAAAGAGGGGCCTGATAAATTGCGGACTGGAGAGGCGAGGCTTGATGAGGTGGCGAAGGCAGGCTGTGGCTCGTAGCATATGATCAGAGCCCTCCAATTAAGCCTCTAACATGCTCCATTACATAATTAAGCAGAAACCCTCTCAATAGCTCCCTCTGGCCAACACCTTATGCTTGTCTCTCCTTCTCCATCTGTCTTGGCTGGTCTCTCTCTGCTAAATCTCCATATTTGCAACCCAGCGGAACAGCAAGAAAGGTCTTTGTGATTTGATGTGCAGATCTTTAACAATTTTTTATTTATTTTAATTTATTTTTAACAGGGACCGTATACATTAATAAACATCATGCGTAACCATGTGTAAATGTATGAGATTTAGTCAAAATAGATGAATTTTCATCCGTAGTCCCTGGGCAGGTCGATGTTACAGATTAGTAATCATAAAAACAGACATAAGCATATATATATAACAGATATAACAAGTACACAATATTAAAAGTATAATAGATAAATACAAAAGTTTACAAGGTGCCATTTAATGTTGTTAATGTTTGCATTCCTTACTATACAACAGAAAGGATTTCAAGCCTTTCTTCAGGCAAAATTTTCTATCTTTCTCAAGTCCAGAGGCAGCGAGTTCCACATATGAGAAGCTCAAAATTGCCCAAAAGAACTTTTTCTTTGCGGTATTAAATAATTTCTGCTTGTGACAGACCGCATGAGTCTACTTGTAGATTTATTTACAAATTCACTCAGCACCGGTGGAGCAATTCCATTTCGAATTTTAAAAACTAACATGACATCATAAAATTTGATTAGATTCTCCCAATTTAAAAATTTAGATTTTGCTAAAATATTACAATGATGATACTGATTTGGTTTTTTGTCTATGATCTTCACAGTTTATAAACTGTTTCCATAGGTTTAAGAGCTGTGATGCCTGCTTGAGTGTAATTAATACAATAGGTAATATGAGGAAGAATCGTAGAATTCATAATCAGTTTAGCTGCTTCTTTGATGAGTTTATTTCTGATGTATCTAAAATTTGCCATATTAAATTTCAAGGTGTTCACTGTCTTCTTAATATGATTTTTAAAAGTTACTTGAGAATCTAAAATTATACCTAGATATTTGAATTCTCTTACTACTTCTAGCTTTTGTCCATGTATAACCATTTGTGGATCCATTTCAGCATTCTCCCTTTTTTGTGAAGTACATATGATGATGGTTAAAAATGTGCAAGCGTGAAGACGTGATTAACCACAGGAAAAATATGCATAATGAGAGCGAGGCTGGGATTTTTAGAGACTGGTTCTGCCTGTGAGCCTCTCATCTGTATTCCTGTCTCTGCCGCTGAGTGGCCACTCCAGTTGTGGTGTTTGCTGTCCCATGAATTTCCAAAAGCCTCCTCTCTGCGTTTGCCAAAAATGCTCTCGAACGGGGGCCCATTTCACAGTCCGATGCAACTGCTAATGGCTTTTTCATCCCGGAAAGTGGCACAACTCAATCAGCGACAGGCTTTCGGACAGAGGAAGGGTACCGGGAAGCCTTTCCATCCAGAGGAAGATATTTTTTCCTTTCTGTCATAGCTGGATGAGTACAGAGAAGCCTTGTTTCACAACTCGATTTCCCAGGTACTGCAGCCCTCAAAGGCAGCAGCAGTGCACTGTATTTCTGAGAGTCAGGGCTACAAAGATCTACCCTGCAAAAATCTGAGGTTCTATCTGACATTTAATAAAGCAGATATATCCCTGTTGTCACTGCTGATTATAGTGACGCTGTGGGAGAGAGAGGAGAGAAAGAGGTGTGTTTGACAGCACGGGCGAATGGAGAAATGGGGAGTAATAAAACAAACCTCCTCGCAGACCTCCCTCTCGCTGACCCTGTGTATCCGTGTGAGTTTATGGCCACTGTCTGAGTGGGGAGAAAAAGATTGTGCTTTATTGCTCAACAAGCCTCCTCAACAATAATAGCTTTTCTCCCCTGGTCATCCTTTCTGAGAGACATTAGCTTCCATCCAGGCTGGATCTGCTCAATCTGCAGCTCAAGGCCAGGATTAGTCAAGTGAATCAGACTCCAATATTGCACCATGTCACCTCTGCCTCAGGCTAAAATGTATCATCATCTCTTCTTTCTCTTTGCTGAGCAGAGAGGGCTAATTTAGAAGATGGAGGACAATGGGGACAGCTGATATGAAGGGCCATTTACGCTGTTTTAAGTGTTTTTTCCTGGTGTATAAGCTTACCTAAGCATTTGTAAGGCACCACGATATGGGCGTGCCCTTTGCACACCTTCTTCTCCTTCTTGCACCAGTTCTCAATCCGAATCGGTTGGTTGGCTTCCACCACATTTGTGATTTGGAGCTCAGGATACATCTGTTGGGAGGAAAACAGGCAGAATATGTTTATTTTATAGTCTGAGAAGAATACAGTGCATGTATGTATGTGTGTGCATGTATGAGAGAGAGAGAGAAGAGTGGAGCTCGAATGCTTTAATCCATCCTTTATACTCTGGAGAGGCCATCTGCTCAACCATGAAAGTGCACACAATTTACACTTTCCCTAAATGCAATCAAAATGTCATCAATAAATGCAACTGAAGCTCATGGAGAAAGCTTTATGAAAATGTACAGCCCTGTTTTTTTTGGATGACAGCAATATCACCAACCTCCTGGGAAATATAGTAGGAGGACCGAGTAAATAAAAGAGAGAATATATGTGTGATGGAGGACAACAGCCAGGGAAAAGGACAGTTACAATATCTGCTAATTGAAATGCCTCCTACTATACTGTAAATAATGTCTGTGTCTCAGGAGCGGCTGGCCAACGATCGCCTCTCTAATAGCCATGAAATGAAAAACTACTTTTTCCAACCTGTTGGCAAATAAAACTTCATATAAAACACAGTTACAACATCCGCAAATGTATTTCTGCATCTTTGGTTTTTACATCACCCATATAACTTTCTGACAACAGCAATTTAAGGTAATTAAAGCCTCATATTAGCCAGATGTCTGTCGCGTCGAGCTCCTGGGCAGCAAGACTTTTGGGAACAGGATTGGTGACTCCCTTTGGGAATTGTGATTCGATTGGTTTTGACTTTGGAAATGAGTCGTGCTGAGTCACATCACATTGATGATAATAGTAGTATCATTTTTTATATGATTAAAACATTGTCATACATGAATTGACATCTAACACATAAAGACAAAAATCTCTGTGGCACCAACATCTCTAGAACCCATCACGTATGATGTTGATATTCAGCAGGTTTGTTGCTCAGGAGCCAAGGATGTGCAGTGTCGCATGTGAAGTTGTTTGGATGAGTGGTTCTCAAATTGAGCTGTGCTGGTAAAAANATGTGCAGTGTCGCATGTGAAGTTGTTTGGATGAGTGGTTCTCAAATTGAGCTGTGCTGGTAAAAAGAAGTCCAAGCGGCAGCATATGCTCCGGTCTAGTGCCACGGTCTCAACCCGACCCTGTTCAGCAAACAAAGCTAGCTCAGAGGACGTGCAGAAGTTGTTGAGAAGTTGAAGTTATTTTGACGGCGCCGTGCAGGTAAAAAGTAGTTATGTCTCACTATTTTGGAAGCTCAACTTTATGTTGTACTGGAGCTAACAATAGCTAACAATGCTCCCAGGACACAATGCTATTGTTAGAAAACCAAGATAGATAGCTTGCTAACTGACAGCCATGCTGCTACTGTTGTTAGCCACTAAACGAAATTACGCTAAGAGTTACACATCAATAGTTAGTTGTTGAATACTGAAGGGAAACAGAGTTGGAAGAGTTCTAGGTCTATCTAGCTTTGTATGAAAAGCAGCGTACACCATAAAGTCCGGCCGGTTCTGAACAGGCACATTTTGAACAGGCACTGCAAACAAAGCTAGCTCGTGAGGATGTGCACAACAAAATTATGGCAGGCTGTGGCGTACAATAAAGTCTGGCCCATTCTGAACAGGCGCATTTTCAACGGGTGCTGCACTAGTGTGTGTAATATGATTAAAATCTGATGAATTTGTTCCTAAAAAAGAAGCTACCTCTGTTTGGAAATGCTTTGGCTACAAGACGATGGCTAACAGCCAATGGTGGAAACACACAAATTTGTTTCACCACCTGAAGCACAAACACCTGGGTGGTTATCAAGAAAGTCAAAAGTTGAGCCAATCAGCTGATTTACGACCCAAACCAAGCAAAGTAACAGTCAGCCAGCTACAAGATAACGCTGTTATGAACTGTCTTCCATCTTCCATGAAAGAACATTCAAAGTGGAATGAAAAGTATGTTATCACTGGCAATACTTTCTACATGCTGAAATCACAAGCGTGCTATCACAGAAATGCATATCAGAACCCTTAAATCTCCTTTCATTCAACCAACTTTGTCTCTGCCTTTCACTAATTAGATTTCTGTGCTTTTCTTTCACCACCTCTGTGCTGACTGCTGAGATGGAAGTCTGGATCAGATTCTGTATTTCAAACGAACCCCCGTCCGTCACGCTGACTCACCTCTTGGCAGTACTGCAGCACGCCTTCTTTTGTTCCTACGCAGCTCTTGGTTCCGGATGGGTCAGGCTCCCAGCGGCCGGTCTGAATGTTGACGTGCATGTTGAGTTTTCCGCAGAACATCGCCACCTGTGGCTCGGCTACAGCAAACCCTGTGCCTGCATTAGCTGCCAGCGCCTGCAGAGAGAGAGAGAGAGAGATGAGGGGTTAATGCACTTGATCATTATCGAGCAATAAAAGCTGGAATATTCTAGCCAACAACCAGACCACCGCCCGCCCTCCCTGCTCTTATCATAAACTCCGTTATGAGCCTGGCACTATGAAGACAGAATTTGTTTGAACTCATAAATCAGGGTTTCATCTCATGGCTGCATTATTGTGTGACACCTTTGAAAGATGTGAGGAAGCAGCATCAGAACTGCCTGGCTGCTAATGCACCTTGCTCAGACAGGAAACAAATTAAATGCACCTCCAGCCTGCAGCTTGGGAATGTTTGTCTAGGTTGATGGCTAAATGAGTCGGGAATGATTAGATTTGTGCATGAGTTCTCTTAGCTAGTGCCCACTGACTGACTGAGCGGCTGCAGAGAGAAAAGCTGCAGTCCGTCATGCCTCACAAACCAGGACATTCCAAGCTCAGGGCACAGCTTTGCCCGCCAGGCCTCCTCACACAAAAATCTGGCGTCACAGGATGGATCACTTACTCCTGAAGGTAAACAGGAATAATTCTGGATCCACTATTAACTCAGTTAAACAGTCCTGTACAAATAGGAAGGGGATACCAATGCAGACTTTTGCTGAAAACATTTCTGAGATTTTTTTCCACTGGAATACCCTTTATTTATTTACCTCCCAGCCCTCTGAATGTGAGGAAATCTGCTCTCTTGCTCCCTTATTGTCCTTCCGGTGCTCACGGGGTTAAATCACGGAGCAGACAGGAAGCAGGAACACCCAGCCTGCCTCTCCTGACTCGACACGCTAACACACAACAGTACGGACACCAATTACCGTATATACTCGACTATAAGCCAACCCCCAATTTTGACCTGCAAATTTAGATTTTTAAAGAAACCCGCATATAAGCTGACCCCCTGATGTNACAACAGTACGGACACCAATTACCGTATATACTCGACTATAAGCCAACCCCCAATTTTGACCTGCAAATTTAGATTTTTAAAGAAACCCGCATATAATCTGACCCCCTGATGTTGTTCCATCAATTTATTTGTTTAACAAATTACCTGTTTTTCTGGGTATTGTCATAGTATTCCTCTTATTTTCTGAAAATAATCCACGTACCGGTAAACATGATATTTATTTCAGCAGCTGATTACCGTAACTGACGGATCACAGCTTACTGGCCGCTGCAAAATGTGCTGGATAAGATGTTTAGTCAGGAAATATCTCATTCTAAGGTATGATTTAAACTAGTTTCCATGGGTAGTGGTAATGGGTAGTATTTCTACCCCTGGAAATTTCCTTCTCTGGGATCACATTTGAATTACTCGCATATAAGCCGGATTTGCTTTGTGAAAGTTGGTAATAAAAACTCGGCCTATACTCCAGTATATACAGTACTTCTCACAGGATGGTCTTCAGAATGATTTGTTGTATTTGTAGCATCAATCATCTCATCGGCTCTTCAGCGACACAACAAGTCACATCCTGGTACCATCCACAGCACAGGAAACTAACGAATCAGTGAGCCGTGAAGTTCTGCATCCCAAAACACACCAGGGAGGCTCAAGATAGGAAGCGGAACAGAAGTGATCCCTCTCGATTGTCATAATGCCGTCAGGATGAGTAAACAAGCGTTGGTGTCGAGAGAGACTGAAGCACCGATGAAGATTGTTGGATTCTACCACAAACGTCGGACCGTTTTCCCCGAGTCCTCGTCGAGGCAGCAGAGGTGTCCTCTGAGCCGAGGAGAAAACAGCAGGAGAGGGAGTGTTGAGTAACAGCGTGTTAGACAAAGCCCTCAGTCTAATTCTGTGCAGTCTCCCAGGCTGATAATAAAAGCAGAACAGAGAGGAGAGAAGACAAAACAAGTGCTGTGTAATCAGCAGTTGGCTGTAGCGTGATGAGCCACAGAGGCAGGCGAGCTGAGTCTGCACACACACACACACACACACACACACACACACAAACTAAATACAGCTCCAGACACACACTCACATATGCATCCACATCCACACAAGCCAGCCCGAGCATAAACACAAACGTAAACCTCACGCTGCAAAAAATCTCCAGTCGTTTTTTTTTTTTTTTTTTTNTTTTTTTTTTTTTTTTTTTTGTCTGTTATAGAGTCCTAACACTCTTTATTTTATTTTTTAATGAAATCTAGTGGCAAAATCCATCTGAGAATGCGTACAACTAGTTTCCCCAATTTCAACACAACACAGAATCAATAAAAAGACAATTATTTTTGAAAGAAATCTTGAAACCTTGATTTTTATTGGAAAAACCTTTAAAATAATCTCACATTTTTCCCATTTTTAGGAAAATTAGACTTTTAGCACTCAATAACTGACAGAAATGACTTGATAAGAGAGACGGAAATGCAAACAAATACGCACATGTATCTGCACACGTGAGCAAGCATGAACAAACACACACACAAACTGTCCCAACACTGTGTGGACTGTCTTTGCTCAGTCCTGCAGCCTCAGATTGAACCTCGTTTCCCCTCCTTCCTGTGACTCCATGCTTTTGTCCCGCTCTGCTCCTCCCTGCCAGCTTGTTTACTCTCTTCCCTCATTCCTTTGTGAGATTGGCTGAGGGTGCACGAGAGACAGGGAGGGAGGAGGAAATGAGGGAATAAGCGATGAAGAACAGCATGTTTATGGTGACAGCCTGACCACAGCTAGACCGTGTTTGTGGAAAAACAAGCGCCAGGCCATCTGAGCGACCTGTTCGGTTCCACGGCTGATAAATAAAGACCAGTATGTCATTCTTCAAGTGCAACAAAGCCAGGAGGGTGCAGGCAGAGCAGGGTGGGGCAGCAGAGCGGTTAACAGCATTGGTTTAAATCTGGAGTCACATGCTTGTTTACTTTAGAAGGCGCTGCTCTGGGTCTGAGCTGGACAGGAAGCAAAGCCACAGGGGGCAGCAGAGAGCAGAAACCACTGACAGATTCTAAGGCAGGGTTCCCCAACTAGTTTTCCCCAAGGGCCAAATTATGTCAAGCATGCCATGCCAAGGCCCCCCCCCNACCCCCCGGACCAGACCCAATCTTTTCCTCTTATTTGGTAATAACAACGGACACCAATTTTCTAATTTTTATTTATTTTTAAATGTAACCCTTTACAGCCGGAGCGGCCTGGCACTGGGCCCAGCACTTCCATTTAGTGTTTGTGGTGTTATATAATCACCATTTCTTAATAAAATGGAGATATATGAATATATTCAGAAAGCTTAGATTCTCCCGAACAAAATGAGCCCAAGCATGACATTTTACAATCGCACGATCCCGAGATAAATGTAACTAAAGCACAAGATAGCCTCCGAGCTAAAACCTAGCTTCATCGCTTCTCGATGATCTAACTTCCGAGGGCAGTCTAAATTTTAAAATCCTTCTCTGTGATTTGATAGACTAGCAGAGGATTTGATTGATGGGCCAGTGGTCCAATCAGCTTTTACGTAGCCATGGCAACAGGCATTTGTTTTCCGTGCGTAATATGTGCGTAATATTCCACTGACAGACCAGAGACCATGTGCTTGCCCCTATGTAGCATTCACGATGTTTTATAATCACTATTTCTCAATATAATGGAAATATATGAATATCTTTGGAAAGCATAGCTTCTCCTGAACAAAATGAGCCCAAGCGTGACATTTTATGAGCCCAAGCGTGACATTTTATGGCCTGTGGGCCACATTTGGCCCACAGGCCGCCAGTTGGGGATCCCTGCTCTAAGGGACTGAAGACGAGGAAGAGATTTGCCCATTTGGCACATTCCCAAACCGATCCCTCCCCACGACCCCTTCATACAGAGCGCCAGTCTGCACACTTGCAGCTGTGGAGGATGGCGTGTATTAAGGAGGCGGGGCTAATTACTCAGGTTCACTGTGGGATGACTTGACTGTCCCTCCAAAACAAGCAGAAAACATCAGTCTCCATGGATACTGACACCCAACACAGTATGTGCCGTTTCTTTGCAAATGCAAAACTTCAACAAACCAACGAGCTGACGCCATATAAACGATGATCTTCACCCTCGTTCGCAACATCTAAAAACAATTTATTTCGCTGGCCGATGAACGCTGGCAGAGGCGAGAGATGGCAACCGGAATCAGAAGAATAAAGAGAAGGGAAAAGAAACAGAAGATTTAAATTACATAAGGGAGCTGCAGAGGAAGACTTACAGAACAAACTACAGACCACAACTGGCAGAGCATCAGACCATTTTTCTTTCTTTTTACTGTTTGGATGAAACTCCTTAAAGATCCTGTGAAATGCCTCTGAGACAATAATTTTCTTCTGTGGTTTTGACGTGTTGCCACATCAAACAGACTGTTGAGACAGGGCTTAATGTCAAAAATGACTTAATTTCAGAGTTCAAAACTAGGTGGGACAAAGACTCAAAAGTCTTTGAGGCTCCCTCATCTTCTGAATTACCCCCAATTAAGGAGGAGGAGGAAGGAGGGAAATGTTTTTATCCGAGGTGTCAGACTGTGTATTGTATTGTTGAGTCTTCGGCGTGCAGAGATCTGCTGGAGATGTTGATAATAGTGCAAACATGACTGCAGGTTTTATAACACGGGAGCTTTTGGCTGCTTCTTCTGTGGATCTATGATCAGATTTTACTGGCTAGATAGCAAATCAGAAATGAGAAATGCATATTTTGAGTAATACATACTTGGCAAACAGTAATAAATAGTATATATAATAGAAATGCATCCAGTAAAACAACCTCATACTGTTTTGATTGGTCTTTTACTTCCAGAGCATGCTTACATTTGCTTCCTCTTCATCAGATAATGAGATCTTTTAAAGATATTTCTTATCCTTATTATGCAGACGATATTCAACTATACATTTCTTTTAAACCTCAAAATGCTTCTAAATTATTGATGCTACAAAAGTGTTTTGACTTCATAAAACCTTGGATGTCAGATAACTTTCTTCACTGAATAAGGATAAAACTGAAGTCCTTATCTGCACCCCAAAAATCTGGGTTCGCTTTCTTCTTTTATTAAACCGACTATCAGGAACGTGGGGGTGACCTTTGACCAGGGTTTGACTTTTGATTCACATGTTACAGGTTTGGTTCACTCTTGTTTATCAGCTAAGAAATACTGGCAAACTCAGTCCTATAATGAAGATTGTTATTCATGCATTTATTTCATCCCGCCTGGGCTACTGAAAAGCATTCTTTACTTGCCTCAGTAAAACCTCCCTGGATCGACTACAGGTTTGTCCAAAACGCTGCTGCAAAGCTTTTGACTAGATCTTTAAAGTGGTCCCATGTTACACCTTTGTTGATTTCTTTGTGAATCCCCATTAAGTTCAGGGTCCAATTTAAGGTTCTGGTTTTGATGTTTTGATGAAGGTTCTCAATAGATATGTTGTATGAAAACTCAGTCAGGTCAACTGGATCCAAGTTTTTTAATTCTGAAATGTTTCACCATCCATCCAAACAGCTTTTTTTTTTTTTTTTTTTTTGTCTGACTGATGAAGCCATTTGGATGGATAGTGAAAAAATTCAAATCAGAATTAAAAAAAAACTTGAATCTAGGGACCTGACTGAGTTTTCATACAACAGTTCTGGTTTTCACTTTCAGAGCTCTGCATGGCCAAACGCCCAAATGCCCTCTTACATCAGTCAACTCTTACAGCCTGATGTCAGCAGGACTCTCAGGTCCTCTGATCAGGGCCTATTATCTGTCCCTCAGTCCAGGCTAAAACCTAAAGGTGACAGAGCTTCTGCAGTCATGGCCCCCAAAGAGAGTCTGGAACTCTCTCCCATCAAATTTAAGACCTTTGGACTCAGTTGACATTCAAAAAGCAGCTTAAAGACTCGTCTTTTTTGTGTTTTATACATCTGTCTGCACTTTATTCCTGTCTTTTGCCTTGCTGTTTATTTTAGTTTCTTTTAAGGAATTTATTCTTTGTTTTATTGTGAAGCACTTTGTGGCTTCAGCTCTTGAAAGATGCTGTATAAATACATTTTATTTACTTACTTACATCATGACGTAACACACCTGGGTAAACACACCTATGAAATATGAGGCAAGGGAGCATGTGTTTGACCAGCATCCATCCTGTCGTGGCTGACCAATCAGAACAAAGTGGGCTTTTCATGAGGGAGGGGGCGGAGCTTAAAGAGAAAGAACCTAAAACGGTCTGTTTTCACTCTGTGTGCACGGCGGTGTTGCAACAAGGAAAAGTAGAAGAGGATCAATGTTTTTTGCATGTTAAAGTAAATATTAAAAACAGACCTCTAAATAAAGACAAGAACATTGAAATCTTTATAATATTCACCCTTTAAAGGACCATACAACCCATTTTGCACGTTTGAGCCTAATATATTCAATTTTCATACATTATGTTACTGACAATCATTTCCCAAAGAATAAAACCATATTTCAGCTTTCCTGATATTTTGAAAATCTCTTAATCTTTCAAAATCAAATATTCAAGTGATACACCCACCTTAAAAATCCATGTTTCGTCTGCTAATAGTTACACAGCCTTATGAAGTCACAGTCCTTTAAATTTTTCCATAAACGCAGGCCTTCTTTTGGGACTATATTCCCCGGTGGAGGCATACATTCACTCCACGCTTTTTATTGTGCTTAAACACTAAAATTACGAACCTTCAAAAAATATAAGAAACCTGAACACACGTCTTGTTGGTGATGATGAATTATCTATCCTAAGAACGTTTCAAGTATCAACAAGTTGATTTTAATAGCAGAATGAACTGAAACCAATGGAGGTCTGGAAGGTAGGAAAAACATTTTTAATTCACCGTTCCAGTAGTATGCTTTGGAAATGATTGTCAGTAACGTAACATGTATGAAAATTGAATATATTTGGCTGAAACATGCAAAATGGGTGGTATGGTCCTTTAAGATCTCACTTTGTTGGCACACCAATGCGATTACAGATTACTCTGGTCTCAAGTACAGCACGAACACACATGCATCCGCAAATATTATCACTTTCTGGAAAAATATGCCGCCACACCTATCAAGCCGAAGCCACTGAGCATCTATTTCTCATTAATGACTCACCATGAGACGTTATATCATGTGTAAGTGTGAACACCTGCTGCTGCATGGAGGCAAAGCGAGTCAGAGACAAAAGAGAGAGAGAGAGAGAGAGAGAGAGAGAGAGAGTGGGGAAAGTGGGACGAGGGAGAGGCAGAGAGACAGAAAGCTCAGGCGAGGACGGTAAACAGACAACAGCAGCAGGGGAATGTGTGCTGATTGGCTTACATCCCAGTTTGACATATTATTCTCAGATGAATGCAGACTGTAATGCAATAAAGAATGGCGAGAAGCGGCGTGAAGCGTGAAGGAAGGAGAGACGAGCCTGCCGCCACAGACGCCCTCAAAAGCTGTGTGGGCTGAGGATCATTTTGCTCGTTTTCACTCTTTACTGTGAACACACACCAGTCTGTCGCTTCTTTCCCAGTCTGCCTCCAGCACGCAAACATGTTTTATTAGCCTGTGCTGCACTAAGCCAAGTTTCACACAAAACAAGCTACGACACAGCGGTCGCTGTCATGAAAGAACACATGGAACATTACACTCACACACAAACAAACACTCATTTCCACCTCCCTCCTCTGGCTTGTAACAGATAAATATACCCCGTAAGTCTGGCTCTCTAATGACCAGCCGAAAAAACACCCTCACACATACACATTAAAGGAGATCCATCTCCAATGGAAAGTATTACTCAGCTACACTTAAATCAGAATAGTTTGCTATTTAGAGTTACAGCCCATTTACTGTCTGCAGCAAGTTTATATTACCTCCTCAGTCATTTTAGGAGGCAGGCTGGTTTTTTGTTTTTTTTTTACTCATTTCACTATGAGCCTAAAAATGACTCCTTATGCAGAGACATGATAGTAAGATTTCTCTTTTTTGGGCGTTACTTGCTGGTGGAAGCTTTTATTATGTTCTATGGGTGTGAGATGACTGGTGTAAGAAGATGTAAATTATAGTATGTCAACAAAATGTAAAAATGATGAATATGGGTGCAATAAAATAAGAATAAATCACAAAAATTTCATCAAAACCAAATTATGACTTCATCCTTATTGCAGCAGATTGTCGAGCTCAGGTGATTTTCAAGTTTCAAGCAAATTATTTCTTCTGAAAGGAGGAAAATTACACTTGGCATCTCCCACTGTGACTGTGTGTGGACACCAGCAGGAGGAGCAGCAAACTGGCACAAAGACATAAAAATATATGAAACGTTAAACGAGGTTTTGGCAAACTCTTCTGCTCCACTATGGGTTAGTTATTACATGCTGGGCAGTATCTAGGACAGAAACAGACCTGTAACTACAACAAATGTACACACAACTCCCCAGTGAAGACAGGAGTGTGTGTGTGTGTGTGTGTGTGTGTGTGTGTGTGTGTATGTGTGCATTTTCTGACATTCATTATAAATATAATTCCTCTTAATTGCTTGTTTTGGATGAAAAACAACTATGCTGCAATCAGCTGCGACTGCTCCATGCACCACCGGGCGACAGACCTTCAGACACCGATTTAGTTCTTAATGAACGATGGAAAAACTCGTCTAATTTTGGCGGAGAGGTGCGGTGAAGCCTTCCTCGCAGTCTCGCCGCTATAAAAGCAGCTCTAGCGTGAGGCTCCGGTCAGGCCTCTCGGGTTCCCAGAGTGCTTCCAGTCCATGTGACTCAGTAGAGAAATGCCTGGCATAGCTAAGCTGCTAATCCTTTCCTGCGGTGACCTAACGTTTAAATAAGGTAGCAGCGGTGGGAAAACCCTGAGATGGCAACTACACACGGATTATGTATGCAGGTTTTAGTCATATAGTTCTTCATTTATGTGCAATATGCAATTTTTTTAGCAGTTTCTTTTGCTTTTTGTTTGCATTTAAAAAAAAGCGTGGAAGCAGCGTTTACTGCAATTATAACGTCACTTAACACTGAAAGGAGGAAATTTCAGAGTCATTTCTTTATTTGCTCCTGTCATAGCTTTTATATTATAGATGTTAGTGTACATGTTGTTGTTTATTGTGTCTTTGCTGCATCTGTGAAAATTACTGTATATACTCGAGTATAAGCTGAGTTTTTTTTTTTTTTTTTTNTTTTTTTTTTTTTTTTTGGTTTTTTTTTTGTACCAAATTTCACAAGCAAATCGGGGGTCGGCTTATACAAGAGAAATTTAAATTTGATCCCAGAGAAGGAAATTTCCAGGGGTGGAAATACTACCATTACCACTACCCATGGAAAATAGTTTAAATCATACCTTAGAATGAGATATTTCCTGACTAAACATCTTATTCTGCACATTTAGCAGCGGCCAGTAAGCTGTGATCGAACAGTTACGGTAATCAGCTGCTGAAATAAATATCATGTTTACCGGTACGTGGATTATTTTCAGAAAATCAGAGGAATACTATGACAATACCCAGAAAAACAGGTAATTTGCTAAAGAAATAAATTGATGGAACAACATCAGAGGGTTAGGGTTATATGCGGGTTTCTTTAAAACTCTAAATTTGCAGGTCAAAATCGGGGGGTGGGCTTATACTCGAGATTGGCTAGAACAACTGGAAAATGCACAAATTAGTCATTACTGAGCTCAATATATCCTGCAGGATTTTATTATTTTTTTTAATGATCAATGATTATATAGGTAAGTGCTGAGATTTCTGATTATCTCAGCCACAAAAACTTCCCACTAACTTCTTCACATTTTAGCTGCTCAAAGACAAAAATTATTCCATGAGCCAGTGTCACAACACACATCTCTTACCACAAAAAGGAATAGTATTCTATATTTAGTATGTTGTTACCCAAGTTTTGAGGGTTCCTTGATAACTGTGTTCCCGTCTTAAGGTGTTTTTGGATTTAAAATTTAGAACTAAATTAAGAATTGTTTTACTTTGACCAATCCAGAGTAGGAAATAACATGTTACTGTCAACATGTTACTTGCATTCCCACCACGCTTCAAGTAAATGAGCTCAATAGTGCAACAGCAACGTTATTTTTACTAATGCAAAATCTTCATCGTCATCGTTGTTGTTGGGTGACGAAGATTTTACACATGCAAAATCTTCATCGTCACCCAACAACAGCAACAAAAGCAAATGAGGTTATGAAGGTGAATTATCTTTGTTCTGTTTTGCAGGTTTATGAATGTGCTGATGTTGGACAAAAGAGAAGAGATCTATCTACAGGAGAGAACTTCAAACTTCAAAAATTTCTAATGCCAGAAAGAAAAGAGAGGTGAAGAAGGTCTTTTGTAAAAACAGTGGAAAGTCTTGAAATCTCACTGTTGTTCTTTTGTCTGTTTAACATTTACTTGACCCATTAGAAAGGCCGTACTCTGGAGGAGGAGCGAGAAAACGGCTCAGGAACTATAGTTCCAGTCCCAAAATAGCTCCTAGTTCCTTGCTACAAAACAAAGAAAAGTTCCTAAGTTCTTAAAAGGCATGAAAGGCATTTAATCAGGACTACAGAACAGGAAAAAGGCTTGGACTTCACTGGTATTTTCAGAGTTCCTAAACATGAGTTCTGTTGATTGCTGCTGCAGTTTTCACCCAAAACACCGAATTTGCTTCATTCATTTATGCAGCACGAATCAAATCTGAGAAACCAGGTGAAATGAGATTCAAATACCTGACAAATGAGTCCTAATCAGTTACAGCCTTAATATGAGATAACCTTGTTTAAGATGTTTACACCACAGTTCCAATAATCAAATATTAAATTATTGTATTACATAAACTATTCTCTTAATGTTTGCTTGTGTGCTGGATCTATGCTCAAATTACAGAGCTTAAATATCAAAACTTCCTTTTCCAATAAAGGTTAATAAATCATAAACATCTTAATGCCCTTTTAGCTATGTATTCCTCACACACACACACACACACACACAGGCTGTGGGAAGGCCATGGCCTGAACTGCTAATGCCAAGTCTCCACAAACAGCTCAGCAGCAACAGACAACAGATGAGGAGGAGGAGGAGGAGGAGGAGGAGGACATTCAGAGAAAGAGGGACGGTGACATTTTCCTCCTGACCAAACACTTCCTGCACCTTCCCTGTCAAAAGGGCAGACAGTAAAATAACAGAATAATAAAAGGAATAAAGGTGTCGTGTCATCTCTGAAGCCAAAGGGAAGCCCCTCGCTGCGATGCAAATGATCTCCTCCTCCTCCTCCTCCTCCTCCGTCTCGCTGAAACGGCCTTTTGTCTTCAGCATTTGAAGTGACCCGGGACTCTGGGTCTGCCCTATGAGTCACCGCTGCGATCCCATGCAGCAAAACACACCGAGGACAGCTGATTCCGGTCAGCGATACTTTCCTGTAAGTGACCTAAAGCTGTGAAACCTGCCACGTCTGCAGAGAGAAAATGGTTCCTCTTTGCACATAAAGTCACCGGCCTTTCACTTCCTTCCTAAAAGCTGACCGAGGTTTCAAACGAAAATGTGTGTAAGCATTAGCAGCGACGGAAGAAAAAGTCAAATTAATTATTTAGTCCTGCTTTCAAAGTTCCTTTTAAATCAATATAAAAAATATTAACAGGAAATATGTACTCAAATATCCAAACTACATGATTGATTTTTTGATTCTGAGTTTTATTTGTGTCATGCCTTAAAGTGCCCACAGGGACTAATAAGACACCAAATGCTTTGTTGCTGTACTGAAACAAAGGAAAATGTCGAAAACATAACGTGAGAACAACAAATAACATCAAGAAAATTAGTCTAATACAAAAACTTTACAACTTAAACAGAGAACTTTGTCTTCTGTCCCAAAATCTGCAACGACGCTTTCCTTCCTAAAACACAAATGTAGTTTTTAATACTCATTTATCCAAAGAAATCTGCTTTGACTGAAGACATTTTATGAAAAAATGCAACCCTTAAGCCATCATATGAAGAACAATGAAACATGAAATGAACTTCATTTTCTATCTCTGGTAACCCTCATAACTCACTCTCCTCCTCTGGTTAGCATTAAACTGCCTAGTTCAACAGCTAATGCTAATGCTAAAGTACCTGAGCATAGCTGTGCACATAAAGACCTTTGATTTTTGGTTAAATTCTGTCTGCCATATCATTCCACGTTATAATTATTTTTAATGAAGCAAAAACTTCTCTTTATGCCAAACATCAAACAAACAAACATCAAACATGGTACTGAAAGCCACCTCTTTCAATACCATAAGTCATATTTATTTACACATACTATTTTAAAGTTGCATTTATATTTATTAACATACTTACACTGGGGAACTGTGCAAACACTCATTTACATTACATGCAATTATTAATAGCCAGGTGCAATTTTTCCTGTTGGTCAATCAATGATGTATATAGTGTATATATGCTCTTTTATATTTTTTGTACTTCACTGATGCACACAGTGTATTTATATTTTTTTGTATGTCCTTTTTTATTATATTTTCTCTACTTTATATTTTTATCACTTGTTTCCCTGGACTCTGAATCTAAAGCTGCTGTAACANTCTCTACTTTATATTTTTATCACTTGTTTCCCTGGACTCTGAATCTAAAGCTGCTGTAACAAGTAAACTTCCCCAGGGTGGGATTAATAAAATTTATCTTATCTTATCAACACAGCATTTTTCTCTGTACATTAGAAATAATTTACTCTTAACATAAGTATGCACTATGAAGAATGTGCAGTACTGTGTGTGTCCCTCGGTGTTCATTAGTGATGCTAACAACAGGCTAACAGGCTAATTTTAACAGAAGATGGGGGAGTGTATCTATGTTCCCAGGGTCCTATGTTCCCCAGTTAACACCCATTAAGTGTGTGTTAACAGAATAACTCTTACCCATTATGTGCTGTATTGTGCTGCTTAGAGCTGGAGAACGTAGAAATGACTCTGAAGATGGTGAGTGTGTGTGTGTGTGTGTTCATCGGCATCACCTCCGTGTGGCTCATTAACCGCCCATCATTCAAAGCCAGACAAGACCGGATGGGAGCAGAAAGTCTGCCCTTCCTCCCACCTCAAACTGTCACGGGGAATGGAAAATTACTGTCACCCATCGCCCACCGTGAAAGATGACGGCACGGCCATGACATGCCGCTACCAGCTCGCTTCATGCAGGAAGCCTATTTGTAATCCTCTCCATTAAACCTGGGCTTGATTGAACATGTCTTTGTCACTGAGACTGTGGATCTGTTCCAAAAATGTGAAACACTGGAAATACACTGATGCAGCTTCGGCCTATTTTTCATGTTATATCTTCAGCCAGAGTTGTGACAGTGAGATCGAGCCTTCAAGAAATCATTTCCAAATTATTCAGAATGGAATGAGGTGCTCTCTCTGGGTGACTTCAAAGTGATGAAGGATCTCAGACTCAGAACATTTTCACCCTTTTTGCTTTTGATACTGAAGGTCTCCAATTAGATTAGACTTCCTGTGCAGCACTTACTTCTGAAATTGGTGCTACTTGATTTGAACTGTATTTATGCTCTCATGCAAGTTTATTTGACTAGAGTTTTCTCAACCAGCTCTCCTTTAAAAACACATTTCTACTGTGACTTAGTGCATTTTAGACCAAATCTCCCTCAAACCTCATTACTTTCTATCGTCTTTCTTCTTCTCTCTTCTTTTTTTCTTGAAGTTTCTGTTCGCAACTGGTTTTGATATCATGAAGAGGAATAAGACTCATTAGCAGACTTTGGAAAACCAATTTTGATGAGCTGAACCAGTTGTGTATTAACTGCAAAGTAAATTATAATGCTTGTGGTAATCATTTACAGGTGTTAAAATGTTACTAACCACCTTGAAATAAAGATGACTAACATATCCGCAGGTCTGTGACTTTAACTCAACTGCATTTTAGCAAATAAGAATCAAGTATTGAATCTTCTTATGAATATGAATATGTTCAGTCCCTGATTGAAACCATTTATTGTAGAATTTAAAAAAAAATTTGTTCTTGCTTTTTTTTTTTAATTTGTGGTGCCAGTTTCTTCATTAAAGGGGGCAGATTAACCTTTTTTTTTTGTTATTTTCCCTCATTTTTAAAATGATGTAACAGTAAGAAGTACGTGTTAACATCGTCAGAGTCACAACTTGAGGTTAAAACCTATAGAAATGCATTAATGCTTCAATGCTATTAAAATCAACGTATTGATACTGTAAACGTTCTTGGGATAAATAATCCATCATCACCAACAAGACGTGTATTCAGGTTTTTTTTAGAAGTTATGTAATTTTAGTGTTTAAGCTCAATAAAAAGCGTGGAGTGAATGTATGCCTCCACCGGGGAATATAGTCCCAAAAGAAGACCTGCGTTTATGGAAAAATTTAAAGGACCGTGACTTCATAAGGCTGTGTAACTATTAGCAGGAGAAACATGGATTTTTAAGGTGGGTGTATCACTTGAATATTTGATTTTGAAAGATTAAAAAATTTTAGAAAATATCAGGAAAGCTGAAATACGGTTTTATCCTTTGGGAAATGATTGTCAGTAATGTAACATGTATGAAAATTGAATATATTAGGCTCAAACAGGTAAAATGGGTGGTATGGTCCTTTACAGAGATATAACATAAAACAACCTGTTATCACTCAGTGTGCAGAGTGGTGCAGAGTGGGAAAAGTGGATCGATGTGTTTCTTTTATTCATCAAAGCATTGCAAAAAATTTTAAATAAATTAAAATAACTACATAGAAATCATATACGCTTTTAAAATGCGTATTGTGCAGTACCAAAATAGCTTCCTACAATTTAAAAATTTCCATGTTTTACTACAACTGAAGTTTCATCAGATATATGTTATTATTACTGGACCACACAAATACCAGAAAGGGTCTTCCTGTAACACAGGCTTGTATAGCAGACACCAGTTATAGAAAATAGAGGAATTTTTGTGTTTGTCTTTGAATATTTGTATTGCAACAGAGATTTATTAGACGTGGGTCTTAAAAATGGGTCCAAAATGGAACCAGCCATTGGAACCAACCGACCTCCAACTCGATCTCATAAAGCATCGCACTAACAAAGCTGTGCACACATAAATAGCAACAAAATGTGGACATAATTAAGCGACTGCTAGCAGATGCATAGCAACTCTCTGCTAGGAGAGAAACCGTCGTGTTGATTGAGTGGCGCAGGTCTGCCTGTGTGTCAGAGGGAGATAACATGGCCTCTCTCCAGCTACAGCAAACGGACGTGAATGACGACTTGTTCTAATGGCCCGTCACTATGGTAACCCTCTACAAAAGCATCCCAGCTATTCACACAGAGGAACACTGAGGCTGCAGAAGAAAGAGAGTCAGAAAGAGAGAGAGGGGGGGAAATGGAGAGGGGAAGGAAAAGATGAGGGCAAAAGAGAGAAATGGATTTAAGAAGTGGAGCAGCTGAGAGCGACGGGAGGAGGGAGAGGAAAGCAGAGAGATGGATCATCAGAACCTTCAGCATTAGAGTGAGGAAGAGGAAGAGGAGTGGNGGATAAGAAAAATTGATGGAGAAAGAGAGAACTAGGCCGTGATAATGAGAGACTGGCATATGATAAAGAGTGGTTGTGAGGGAGGAAGAGGAGACAGGAGATGGCAAAGAGGACGGAACTCACAACAAAACAGCTGTTAGAGACTCCGTCTGATGCATTCTGTAACACTGTGTCCTCGTCTGCAGACAGTAAAGTGACCTTCAGCTCCGTACGTCTCCCCAGACTCACATACATGGCAAACATACAGTACACAAAGCTATGTCTGTCCACTGTCCCGTCCTCACAAAGACAAAGTGGCCATCACCATGGCACTGTACATCAGTGTTTTCAGCAATGCCGAGCAGACACTGCAGCAAACGGGGGTTCTTTTAAAACATTTCCCAACATTAACCCAGTTAGTCCTGAAATTTATGCCTCATACTCATTGGATAAGCATATCACACAAACACTATGCCTTTTCTAATTACTGGGGGGAAATTTGTGGTCACAAATATGATTATGGGAGTCAAAATTCACAGACTATAAATTGCTATTATTATTTTTTTTTATTATTTAAGAGGGTGTAACTGAACAAATTCCAGAATTCTGACTCTGCAAATTGAGATAATTGCCCAATGGATGTAGAAAAGTGATATGATCATGAGTCATCCTTCATATTCTCAACAAGCGGGTGAGTGCATGAGAGCAGAATGTTACAGACCTGAATACGTGACCCAGACAGTGAGTGTGTGTGTGTGTGTGTGTGTCGTTTCAATCTGTAATATTTTTGTAAAATTAATCCTGTGTCTTTTGCATTTTTGTAATGTCCACACATTATATAAACAGGGATAACGGCACACAGTTTCACTTTTACTTCTGTCCTTTAAAGTTATTCATGGCATAGCACAAAGTTTTAAGCGTGGACAAAGTGACGGGAAAAAAAAAAGAAATCTTAATCAAAACATTAAAAGTCTTCCGGCTTTCGCACCTGACAATTACTGTGCGTCTCGCATGCTGTCAGATGTCAGATTCATAAAGTTACAAATTTTAACAGAGGGATGGTTTGCTGGTGGTTTGCATCCACTTTGAGAGAAAAGTCACTGTAAATTAGGGGTGTCGCGATATATCGGTATTGACGATAACTGTGACATTAAAAAAATAAAATAGATATCATGTTAATAATACACATGATAATATCATGTAAATAATCCAGCGCCTCCTAAATCATTTCCGTTTCTTTCCGTTCTCGCTTTGTCTCCCTCCCCCAACGCTCCCCNCACACACACACACACACACACACACACACACACACACACACACGTGATGTGACATGACATGACGCAGTAACTAGCTAGCTAGCTAGCTACTACCACAGCGTGTGGCTACTACTGCTGTTCTAAATCACGATGGAGGAGATGACAGACGAGAGTGAGACGCTCTACCCTAACCTGAAAAAAGTTAGCTGCCAGCGTGGGAGTTTTTCAGTAAAAAAGACAGCATGTTGGTAGACGCCCCAGTCTGCGGGAACTGCTAAAGGCGGCGATACCACCAACCTGTTTACCACCTTCATCTCCATCATCCTGCAGATTTCACCACAGTAGAGAGAGAGGAAGTAGCTTGCTAGCCCTGAAACGGGAAATGTTCCATGAAGGTCTTAGTTGTTGTTAAAGCTAAGTTATCATGGCGTTGGACTTGACAGGATTTTCTCTCTCCTGGTTAGCCAGGGATTCAGGTCAGATAACGCTGTTTGAGTTAGTGGAGAAGCAAAGAAAAGCAAACATGGCTAGTGCCATGTTTACTTCAGAGAACGCTGTCTAAGAAGTCGACTTCTTAGTCAGCGTCCTCCACCAAATCAAAACACCAAAAGAAGGGATTATCTTTAAGAAGAATGGGTTCCATCCCTCCAGTAGACCTCCAGAGACTTGTACATATATGTCTTTCATGTTGGTTTTTCCTTTAATTTGTCACCAGTCTGTATTTACAAGTTCAGGACCATGCAGTCGATAGGTTATTCAAACATAAACCAGGATTTCAGGATTTTGGAATGCAGCGTTAAACAGCAGTGACTGTAAGTGGATCTTCAGCCGATGCACATTTTATGCCAAAGCCTGAAAATTCATTTCAAGTACCTCAAGTCGTCCTCTGCTGAAATTACATCCGCTCTCCCCAAACTTCCTCCCCTGCTTGCTCTAAGTTGCTTGCAAAAAAACCCTTCAACATCTCCTTTTATCTGATATATTTTTTCTTCTTTTTCCCTCGCACTTTATTGTCACAGCATTATTGTATTATCACAGGAATATTGACAGGGAACTGTGGATCTCTGCATAATTGCCAGCTTGCTTGTAATAGCTGTGATTTACTAATCGTACAATTGAGTTCATTGTATGGAAAAAAAAGCGTTGACTAAAAGCCTGCAATGTAAATGTAATGCTGAAAAGATATTAGGCCAAAAGAAGAGGAAAACACTGTTAATTAGAGCAAAGCACTTTTTCCGATGGCACACCACCTTTTCACTGGGGAGAATCTGAGACTGGTCTATTTATAAGCAACTCCAGTTGGTGGGCCGGTGGGGTCTTGTCTTCCTCCTGACCTGACCATGAAGAGAACAGTCAAAAATAAATGGAACACTGTGTTTTTGTGTCAAGTGGTACAACCCTGACATGAACTATTTCTCGCCTTTTGTAGAGTTTAGAAAAGGGGATTTTAAGGCAAAAGCTTTGGAAAGATTCCTTCTGAAGAGGAACGTGTGGTGAAAGTTTACACGTGTGGCATCTAATTTATTTTCACTGGCTGCTAAAATCTGTGTCACGGTTTTAGGCAGCAAAGTTTTAACCACAGAATAGGCTATACATCATTCTGAAGCGTAAACAAAGCTAGCAGGTGATAATTAAGCTTCGTATAGTTAGACAAGACAACAAAAAAGACAATAACCATTACTATTTTCCAACTATTGCTTATGAGATGTTGTTCCTGTAATCATTCATCAAATATACGCTGCAGGGATTGGGGAAACTTGGAATATAAATCAACTGCTTCAGTTTTTACAAGTCAGAACAACTGTTCTTGAGACTAAATCAGCAGGGAAACAAGGAAGAGGTTTAATTGTGTCTGGAAGCCAGTTTACCATCTCCTAGGAGCGGGTCGTTAAATAATCAATGTTATAATAAATGATCAGGGTATTTTGCATTATGGTACTTTATACAATACTGCTCTGGTACCAGTATCATGAGATTTACTACAGGCAGACATTATAAATTAGGTCAAATTTTAACCCCGATTTGGCAGTTGCTGACAGATTCTCAGAATCGAGCCATGATGCAGTTTGAAATGGGTGGCAACGCCTGATAAATTGCCCAAATAGTTTACGATTGAGCAATCGAACGGCCTCCTTACATGTCAGAAAATCTGCTCAGCTCTTGTCCAGAAGTCTCACAAGCTGATTTCTTGAAATCACAAACAGATTTCCCCAAACTCATAGCCTAAATATGCGTTTGAAGAGCATATTGTTTCAAATGGAATAAAACTTTATTGGAAATCATCAACAGACAAACTGTCTTGAGGTTTAGTCCTGTGAGGAAACCCATGTTTGACACAGGATTTAGTGTTCAGAACAGGCAATTCAAATGTCCGTTGTGTGAATATACAAGACTCCTAGCTTGAATAGCGTATGAGAGGAAGTACCCTGGGAGAGGAAATGCATGTCGACAGTAAGCCGATGGAGTGTTCAAATGATTGAGTAGATCAACTTACAATCGCATAAGCTATGTCTGCTGCTCTGATTTATGCTGATTTCAATCTGATTCTAGTGTTTACTGACTTATTGCCTTAAATGGATTGGATTTAAAGTTTTAAGCACGTAAACTCTGAAAGGCTTTCCAAGTTTGGTTCTTATTTCCATGAGTGAGGCTTCAATTTTCCTGCGAACAAAGAAAGTCTAAAGTGTGGGAAAAAATGTCCACACATGTTGTTATCTTATCGACTGATTGAGCAAGGTCCTTGTTCTCTTTCGTTTTTCTCCTTCTTTCCCTTCCTCACTTCACTTGCTCGTGAGTTTTTTTTTTTCCTGGCCTGACAGATTTTCTCAGACAGCCAGTGTTGTCAGAGCTGTGTGGTCTCGCCATCTTTCTGTCTGCTGCGAGACAAACAGAGCTGCTGTTCAGATGTCTGCTGGCTCCTCTTTCATGGCTGAGAGCTTGACGGCCGACACCAGGATGCCTGCTGCATCTTGTGTTTCGTTAGTTTTTCATTCTGCGAGCAGCGGTTGTTGGTGAAACGAGGAGGGCAGAGCAGAACAAGAGAAGGAGGAACCAAAGAACCATTTCCCCCTCATGGCCCCTCTTGATGCAGACTTTAAGGATACACAAAAAAGGTAGCATCTCTGTGGATTATGATGTTCCTCCTCCACCTCTCTGGCCAACACCCTGAAGAGCTATCCTGCATGATTACCACATTTTGGTCTAAAGTTCAGGAAGTTTTACAAAAAGTTGGTCAGGAGATCCCTCATAGGTGGGAGACACTTTATGTGGGAGCCAGGTCTTCTGTGAATATAAGTTTAAATTCTACATATTTATTCAGACTTCTGAGTGCAGCTAGCAAGAAAGCTAGATCATCACTGGAAAAAAATTCCCTCAATTAATGATTGGATTAATGTAATTTACGAGGTTTACATTGTGGAACGAATAACTTTATCTAGAAGGTTAGAGCAAGACAAATTTGAGGAGGTTTGAGAAAAATGGATCAGGTGCATTACACCTATTCAACCATCATTTGTATGAGATTGTTTTTTTTTTTTTTNGTTTTTTTTTTTTTTGTTTTGTTTTGTTTTTCTTTTTATTCTCTCCAAAGAATAAGCACTGTATATGGATTTAGACTAAAGGTGCATCCCAGGCCTATTTAGTTTATTATTATTATTATTATTATTATTATTATTATCATTATTTTGTTGTCATTGTTTCTCTTGTGGTTTTGTTGTTGTTATTTTTCTTGTACTATATGTTTGAAACCAATAAAAAATTAAATTAAAAAAGAGCTATCCTGCACCATCACAATATTATAAGAAGACGTTCCTGCCTACCTGATTAGATACAGAGCAGATGGGTTGCTGAGAAGCAGGAGGCAGAGGATGAAGGGAAGGAGGCAGGAGGAAAATTTGTTTGGATTCTTTGCAGTTATATGCTGCCAAATTTTGAAAAAGGCATGTCAAGTAATAGCAAGGGCTTGTCTACAGCTTCCTCATTTGTTTAATCACTAGAGCGATGAGGAATAAGTGGCACGGAAGGCAGCAACAAAGTGAACGGGGTCAACGGAACAGTGTGACTACCAGCCATTAAAAGTTGGACTTTGCTATCTCGTTGCTACCTCCGTACTTCAGAGATTATCCAGCATCAAAAATTCATTCTGTTCTCTGACATTGGCTTGAAAAGAACAGCAAGCAGCTGTTACCACGGCTTTATAAAGATAAGCATAAAAAGCATAAGGCTCTGTTAGCTGTGGAATTTACTAAATAGCTGAAGTTCTGACTGGCGTTGGTATGTCGTCCATGCAGACATTCTGCTGAACTTATGCAAACCTGGCCGAAAATGTGCAGAGGCTGTTCTGTTGTTTGTTTGAGATGGTTCTTGTGCACATTACAGCCAATCAATAGAGAAAAAACTGATAAGTGTGCTGCAGCAATAAAGAGATAATTACGCTGAGAAGTTTACCCAGAGCTTGTTGTTTAGTTGCTAAGCTACGCAGGTGCTTGATTGCATAAATAAAGTGCTATTAGGAGGGTAAAAACAATTTCTCACAGGAAGGCAATAATTGCTGCTTATTTTGCATTAATAAATGGAAGACTACGGTGACTGAGATTATCAGGTGAGTCTTTGCTGCAGCCTCGCAGGTGCACGCCGCCCTGACGGCAGCTCTGAGCGCATACGCTTCTTTCTGTAGCATTCTGCACAATCCTCCATTCTTCCTGCAAACCCGCTAAAAGCCCTCTGCATGAGAACCCTTCCAACCCGCCATCTCCCTCCTTTCACTTTGAACAACTCTTTGGGCATCCGCCTCTGATTTGCTTCAACTATTTTCATACATTTCCCTCTCTACCTCCTCCTCCACCTGCTTCCCCCTCACTCCCACCCTCTCGTCTTTCTTTCTCAGGGCCACGTGAGCTGGCCACCCTCTCCGCCCTCTCTATCCAGGCTTACGATCCATGTGGCCTTGAGCGGATTACATTCTTGACATCACTGTGCCAGATGTTTACGACTAAAATAGACAGAACAACAACCCTCACCGTTTGATGCACCCTTTCAGATAACTTTCCTGGACATCTTTGCATGAGCAAATTTCTTTGTTTCAATAGAAAAGATGCAATTTAACCCAACGATCTCCTCTTCTTCATCTCAAGCTGCCTTCCTGTCGATGGGAATCAGGCTTGCTGTCTTCATTACGTTATTCAGGGGACTAAATTGACTACCTTTCTCTTGTTTTTCACTTCATTGCTCTCTTTCTCCCGTGGGTTACTGTAGGTATTTCTGTTCTTTCTCCTGCAGCTCCTGCCTCCAGCTCTCTGCAGCCAGCCAGTATGGAGATCAAATAGCCGATAAGCCGCTCACTGTAACATACACATTAGCATGATTAAATTGGCCATTGCCTGTCCATTTATTAAAAGCCTCTCCATGCTGGGTGGGAGGTCTATCTGCCAGGGAGATGGGCTGAGAGTGTGTGTGTGCGTTTCTGCTGTGTGTGTGTGTGTGTGTGTGTGTGTGTGTGTGTGTGTAAGGCAGAGAAGTTAATGAGGGTTGCAGGGGTAATTCTGACACAGCACTGGCTTTCTGCAGGGACTATCATCCTGCTTAGGTGATGGAGTAAGCTTTTTAAGAAGTGAGAGATGAGCAGGAAATGGTCTGTGGAGGGCTCGGCTCTGGCTGTGGCTACACAAGAGATTTAAGGCTTAGGCAATTGTTGGACAGGGCTCAGTTTGTTTTGAACGCCAGGTCTGTGTTTCTGTGGACACGGAGGCTTCTCCCACTTTGTACTGCACTCTCAGCAGTTTAAAGATGAGGATTAGACAATAAGGAGTGCCTCTCTCCTTTGCCGGAGAGCAGCTGAATCTGTGGTGCTGAGGAGAGAGATTTGGGAGAAATGACCACAGTTAGCATAGAATCTGGTTCAAATTTAAAAATCCATCATATTTTACTTAGTAATTTAAAATAAGACTACATTACTTAGACATTTTAAGTAGACTGTGCCAATTCCAAATAATCACTTTTTGTATTAGTATCTTTAAGTTGAATACAGTTTTTAAAAAATGAAGTTTTGGCCAGGGCCACGCCCCTTTATCAGCGCTGCAGCACCTCATTGGCTACCTCACGGGGAACTTGATTTTCCCTCGCAGTGAACAAGTCTGGGTAAAGTTACGCTAACAGAAAACCACAAGGCAAAAAATCAACTTTGAATCTTTTTCAATCTTGTTTTTAATTTGTTTTTTTTTTTTTAGTTTGTTTTCTGTATTTCACTCAAGTCACCTTCTCTTTTAAAAATGGGACGACGGCACGGTGGTTAGCACTGTTGCCTCATAGTAAGAAGGTTCTGGGTTGGATTCCCGGCCGAAGCAGGGCCTTTCTGTGTGGAGTTTGCTTGCGTGGGTTTCCTCTGGGTGCTCCGGTTTCTATCACAAAAACATGTACAGGTTGCGTGTGTTGTATGTCGGAACCCCCTTGAAAACGAGATGTGACATCTCAGGGTTTTATCCTAATAAATAAAACTTAAACAATGCATAAAGGACAAGTTCGAGAGGCTGCAGTCAAACCACCATATTTTCGATCATTTTTGCACGGTTCGTCGTTAATTGTACTTAAATTTTTAACTACAACTCTAGTTATGTTTACTCAAACATTTGAGTTAAGTGTACTCAAATGTTTAAGTAGAATTAACTAGAGTTCTAGTGCATTGAACTTTGGTATTAAAGTTGATTTCACTCAAAGTAGTTTTCTCTACTCTGAGCTACTTAAATTTTTTTAAGGCAATTGCTTGCCTCAAATTTTTTAAGTAAAGTCAACTTATCCGGGCTTACAGTGCACTTTCTCTTGCTTCCCCCTCTAAATCAAGTCAAAACTCAGTGCTGCATCCTTCCTTCTGTCACTCCCTCGCTTTCACTTTCCTGCTGGATGAATCCACATCATCAGCATGCAGCTCAGGCCAGGCAGGATGGCAAAGAGGAGGCAGACTTGTCAATAAAGAGTAACAGGGCACCTCGGCGAAGCCAGCAGCCCCGTCGCTGACGTCTCTCTCAGCACCCTGAACTCCCGAGTTAATGAGCACATAATTTTTGAACAAGCAAAAGAGAAATCAGGAAAGTGAGGAGGAAAAGTGAGCATGAGGTCAGAGGTTTAATGAGAGCGAGAAGAGAGGGGGCGAGGGAAGCAAGGACGGAGCATTCCAGCCAACAAAGGAAAGGAAAAAATAGCCAATTTTTCCTAAACTGTGTGGTGCAGCATGCGCTTGTAGAGAAGAAGGAGGAACACTGTGTCTAAATTAGGGAGAGCGAGGGGAAGTGCTCCTCGGTGGGAGGTGACATTGAGAGCAGGCAGGGAAAAGCAGCTTCAAGGACAACATGGAAATACCACATTCACTCGCGACAAAGCAGCCAGGAGTTCTGCGAGGTTGTGCTGGAGTGGGAGAGCAGCCAGACGACTGCAGGAGATCAGCGAGATCAAGGACATTGAGCGACACGACCTAAAGATTTGACAACATGAAATAATAGCAGGTGACAGATGGAACCAGTATAGATACCGAGAGAGAGAGGGGAAAAAAAGTGTAGGACAGAAGTCATGCAAAGTCTGTGACCTTATTTCTGCCATGACAGCAGAATTGTTTTTTAGATATCTCTACTACAAAGTACTTCTGAAATTAGTAATGGACTGACAGAAAATTTTATAACCAATTATCATTTTTATGATTTTCAGACTAGACACAGATTCTCAGATATGATGAGTTGGTTTTTTTTTTTTATTGTAAATTAAACACCGACTAAACAGTAATTTAAAGATGATCTTGGAACTTCTGAGGAGCATTTTTACTGTTTCTTGACACTTTATTGGCTAAATAATTGATAAACTATTCGTTAATTGATCCTGAAATTGATCATTAGCTGCAGAAAACAATGCTAATGGTGTAGAATTTGGTCACAGGACTTAGACTTGACTTAGTTTCAAATCTATAAAGACAGAAATCTCTGTCTTTCTGTGGCACCAACATTTCTAGAACCCTGCACTGTATGAAGTTCAAATTCAGCAGGTTTACTGCTCAGGACCCAAAGACGTGCAGCGTCACGTGTGAAGTTGTTTGGATGAGCGGTTCTCAAATTGNTGCTCAGGACCCAAAGACGTGCAGCGTCACGTGTGAAGTTGTTTGGATGAGCGGTTCTCAAATTGAGATGTGCCGGTAAAAAGTAGTCCATGCGTGGCAGCATACGCTCGAGCGCGGCAGCATACACTCCACTCCACGGGCCTTATTGCAGGCTGCGGCACACACCATAAAGTCCAGCCCGGTCTGAAAACGCATGTTTTCAAAAGGCACTACACTAGTATCATAAATTAGCTGACTTGAAGCTCGACATAAAAAAGATCTTGCAACTCGACTTGACGCTGACGTGACTTTTGATTGTAAATTGATGCTGCGTTCACAGACCTCGGAAGTCAAATTTTTCCCAGTTGGAAGCTCCAACTTCCAACCTCAAACTGTTCCAGCCAAATGTAATCAAAACATCATAGCTGAACACCAATAAATACTGTAAAATTAATTAAATTTCATAATAAGTGCTAACTAAAGTAAAGTTAGACTACAGGACTGTCTGGTTGTGTTGTTTTATAATGATATTAATCACAGTGGGTATTAAACTTTGTGCAGAGAAGTAATATTATGAAATTATTTACACTTTCGTATCAATGGAAAACAGTTATCATACCAAATAGATAGTTACCATGCTGATATATTCTGACCTTTTTCTTTCAATTTCAGAAAGAAAAAATATTTTATTCGCCTTCTAGCCGATCATTTCCATTCATAAAGCTCGCTTCCACGGCGCTGCCATGTTGAGTGATGTCATACTCGGTAAGTCGGGGTAGATCATTTTGGTCTGAGTTTCCCAGCCAGAGCTCCAACTTCAAGTGCTGTTCCAGCACATTTTTTCAAGTAAGAAGTCAGAAAAATCTGAGTTCCAAGGTCTGTGAATGCAGCATGACTACACAACTTATTTCCCTGGCATTAAATTTGGTACAAAGCACATTATCTTGCTTAAAACTCAAATTTTAGGACCTGTGACTTGGTTTGGACTTGTCAGTCTTGATTTGTGATCCGCCTATCTTGACCTGGGACTTGAGTGTCAAGACTTGTGATTTGCTAATCAATGAGTTGATCCCGCCTCTAGAAAGTACAAACAGCAAGCAATATGTGATCACATGTGACTCTGTTCAGACACTGAAGTCTGTTAAATCAAATCCTTTCAGCGATTCCACATTCACACTTCCTACTTAAAACCCTGTGGAGGCTTGCAGAACAAATTTGGTGAACATATTGAACATTTAAATATTAATCCTGAAATCATTTCAGGCAGCACCGCACTGAGGAAATGTTAAAACTTTTAGTCATGGCGATGAGCCTCTGACTTCCTCTTAGAAGTGCGTTAAAGAATTCTGCTGAGTTAGCCGCCGCTTTCACCTCCTCTCTCCCGTGACCACCCAGGCTGATTTTAAATGAATTGGCGCTCTGATTGCAGGCTCTGCACTCTCTCTCTCCCTGCAGACACCGAGCAGCTGAGCAGAGACACAACACACATCTGCATTAGCCTCCGATGCTCCAAGAGATGCAAGGGAGGCCATCTACGCCAGGGGAAAATGGTGAATATAATGTAGATAAACTTATCTGTCATTAAGCCCTGCTCTGCCCTCCCCCAGCCTCTCTGCGGGGGGAGGGAGGAGGGATTTCAATCATACAAGAGGAGAGTATTACTCTGGTGAGCCGTGCTGAGGCCAACAGCTAATCAGTCACGTCTCTATGGAGAAGACACAGACTTCGCAGCAGGAGCATCCATCTCTAGACCTGTCTGCCACCTTTTTTTGTCAATCCTCTGACCTTGCATGTCTCTCTGCAGCGTGCGGCCCAAGATGAACCCCACTGTGGCATCTGTGGTTCTGACAAATCCCTCCACCCTCGCATGGCTGGGCTGTAATGTCTGCCTGTCAGCTCCCAACCCCTTAATAAAAGTGCAGCGGCGCTAAATAGGCTCCTGAAACATAAAGCCGGGATGTGATGAACACTGAGGGGAGCAGTTGGAGGGCAAGTGGGGAACGGAGGAGGTAGAAGGCGGCTCGTTCCTCAGAAAGCTCTATAATTAGCTGCTGGAGATCAAATGACTTTTAATGGGTTTGTCTGAAAACAGCCGACTATTTCTGATTTCTGCTCGGAGCGATATTCATATCTCATCAAGCTAATGGAATTCTCTTGAGTGCTTGATTGGTTTTTATCTCAGATCAGAATGGTTGATAAAGGTGATGGCTGCAGCAATCACGAGCTCCAATTTTATTATGGAAAAAAAGCATCATCTTCAGGACGCATTATGCATCATGTGACAAAAAACGTTCCCGTGATGTGAGGCGAAATACGTCGTACAACTCATGATCTGACAACTAGCTCAGCATTCACACTTTGATGCACGATCGCTGTAGCTATAGGAGTAATTTCTCCATGGATGTTTCAATGAGAATTATCTTTTAATAACTTCTTATGACAGCTAACACAAAAATCTACCGGTCATTAGTCAGAGAATTAATAAGAGATACTACAAGGGTCATAGCTCAACCATTCCCTGATCTGGGTAGAGGGCAAGTCTGGCACAGATTGCTAAATATGCTGCCTAGAATTAGGCCTTGAGAAGCAGTACACACACACACACACACACACACACACACACACACACACTAGAATGGTCTCTGCAATTTCCCTGACTCCTGCTGGGTTAACACAATGTCATAAAGCTGCTGCTCTATTACTTACATAAAACTGAAAATGTGCTGTGCACAGCTGGTGCAGAGGAAATAGAGAGAAATTCAGATTGGGGTGCTCAGGGGAGGAAGAGGAGCTGCTGCACATGCTCGCGGCAAAATAATACATGAGACAGTCTGTTTATGTGGATTTGACTGTCCTTTATTTCCTAGGGTTTCCCGCTAGCCTTTGCTCATTTGCAAGGCAACACATCCAAGACACATTAATTCCCTCCACTCGGTGTTCTGGGGGTTTTCTATTTTAGACTTGTGAAAATTACGTCCAATGAGCTCTTCAATTCCAATTTCTCTCCAGCAGAGTTCTACCTCTCATTTATGCTGAGCCTTTCCTTTAAATTATACAACACAGCACACCAAGCTCCTCTTTTTATTTCCTGTGTGAGAACAGGTTCCAGCTCCTCATCATGCATGAACACCTCCCGTTTAATTCATTACGGTGCAGGAAGGTAGGCGCTTACAGAAGAGATNGGGGGGGGGGGGGAAAGTGAAAGGAAAATGTTAATTTAATTCCTATTACCAGAGGTGTGCAGAGTAGCCAGAAACTGTACTCAAGTATTGTTACTTTATGATGTAACTCAAGTATAAGTATGAGTAGTCACCAAAATAATTACTTGAGTGACAGTAATAAAGTATCTATTAAAAAGATTACTTGAGTAGTGAGTAACTTTGGTCGAGCTTATTCTTTAGAATAATCAACAAGCTATAAAGGCTCATCTGAGGGAAAAAAAATGCAAAGCAGCCATATGTAGCCTCTAATACAATCCAAATCATATCATATAAAGAAACAGTACACAGTAATAAATCAGATATTTACCACATAACAAATCATGACAATTCTGGCCTGGCCCCAAGACAGTTAGCTAGGTTAGCTTCATGAATTTACTCAGAATAGAACAGGAAAACTTGAGTTAGCATTAGCGGCAGCAGCTAGTTAAGACAGTTAGCTAGGTTAGCTTCATGAATTTACTCAAAATGGAACAGGAAAACTTGAGTTAGCATTAGCGGCAGCAGCTAGATGATAGATGCTACAATAGCTAGGTGAATACAGCCAGACGAAAATGCCAATGATGTTGGGGACGAATAATTCCTTAATTGTCGCTGTTTCTCCGCGTCAGCGTTTTTCTTTTTAGGAGCCATTTTTCGTCTAAGCGCCAAGAAAATTATGAAAGAAAAAAATCGTGTTTGCTTAGTTTAAGTTAATTTTAATTCATATTATATTATATGCAAAGGCACGGACCAGCCCACCTATCAAGCCTGTCAACCCATCGTTGTCATGGAGATGACGGGACGCTGAATGTGATTGGACCAAAGCTCTCACACACACACACACACACACAGTGGAGCAGTCGCTTTCACTTTCTCTGCTGCAGTGCAGAAAGTGGAGAATTTTGACTCGTTGCGTCGGAGCAATGTCTCATAATTAATAAAAAAGTAACGCAAAGACTGCGACCAAATGTAACGGAGTAAAAGCATATGTTTTTCTTCATAAATATACTCAAGTATGAGTTAAAAGTATCCTGCAATAAAACTACTCAGTAAAGTACAATTTTGTGAAAAAGTTACTTAAGTAAATGTAACGGAGTAAATGGAACGCGTTACTACACACCTCTGCCTATTACACAACAAAACATGCTGTTCTGCCTCATAGGTCCAAGGTAGAATATCTTTCTTCCCCCTCCCTTCCCACTTTCACAGGTGGAATGTCCCACTTGTTCTGTCTGTGTCCCAGGTGAGCTGTCGTACGGGGCTGCTGGTTGTCCTTGGCCACCTTCTCCTTGAGAAAGTGCTGCATCAGACGGCTGCTAACAGGCGGTCACGGCTCCAGCAGCACGGCGTCTTCCTCTCAGGGGGTATTCAGTTACACAGCACTGCTTCTATCTCTTACTGTTCTGACATTTTCATTTCCCCCTCACTCTCCTGAGAAAAAAAATGCTAAACTTATAAAAAAAAAAAACAAAAAAACAGGATGGAGTTCATTCTGCCCTTGGTTCCAGTCTGGATGATACCATTTCCACTACAGGGGGAGAGGAGAGATATGAAGGAAGCTTGACAGGAAGACAGACAGGGAGGGAACCGGAACTAACATGCTCTGTTTTCCCTGGCAGACGATGGAGTTTTTGTGCAGCTCTGCTCAGCAAAGCAGCGTTGTAGCAGCAGGGCAGCCAGCCAGGCATCAGACATCTAATCACGCTAACAGCACCCCTCTCATTTCTAAAACACTTCTTATATAGTACCTGGACATGCAGATGACCTGAGGGAAGAGATCAAACGAGTCTTTTTGTGGCTCTGAAATCACTGCCTGTGCAATGAGCATGAAAAATGGCTGCTGTTGCTGTGTTGCTGTGACCGTCCTCACTCATGTTGTGATGCGTGTGCAACATGATGTCAAGATACGCAATGTCAAAGAGTTTGCAGCAACCACTTCCACAAATAACGCGGACAGACACGTAGGCTCGCTTATACAAACATGTCTCATTATGGCTGAAAGGATTACAGTAAATAACAAATCAATTTCTATTTTAATAATCAGTTTAGTCAAATATCAAGTAAAAATGCCAAACAGATGGTTCTCACTTCCCTTTATGAAGATCTGTGGCTTTCTACTTTCACTACAAACTGAAACTCTTTCATTTTTTAAAAAAACTTGTTCAGACAAAACCAACACCTTATATAAAAACAACCTTATGATGACATTTTGTCACTAATTTTGACATTTTATATACTAAAGGACTGATCAATTAATCAAGAAATAATCATCAAGACAGAGCCACACACACATACACACACACACACACACACACACACACACACACACACACACACACACATATACACAAACAAAATCAATGATGCATTAAAGGACCATATCATCCATTTTGCATGTTTGAGCCTAATATATTCAAATTTCCTACATGTAACGTTACTGACAATCATTTCCCAAAGCATACTACTGGAACAGTGAATTAAAAATGTTTTTCCTACCTTCCAGACCTCCATTGGTTTCAGTTCATTCTGCTGTTAAAATCAACTTGTTGATACTGTAAACGTTCTTGGGATAGGTAATCCATCATCACCAACAAGACGTGTATTCAGGTTTTTATAGAAGTTATGTAATTTTAGTGTTAAAACTCAGTAAGAAGTGTGGAGTGAATGTATGCCTCCACCGGGGAATATAGTCCCAAAAGACGACCTGCGTTTATGGAAAAATTTAAAGGACCGTGACTTCATAAGGCTGTGTAACTATTAGCAGGAGAAACATGGATTTTTAAGGTGGGTGTATCACTTGAATATTTGATTTTGAAAGATTAAGAGATTTAGCAAAATATCAGGAAAGCTGAAATACGGTTTTATCCTTTGGGAAATGATTGTCAGTAACGTAACATACATGAAAATTGAATATATTAGGCTCAAACATTCAAAATGGCCAGTATGGTCCTTTAAGAATCAATTTTACATGAATTAAAATTGAAATTTAGAAAACTGAATTTGATTTGCACTTATTATCTAGAGAATAAACTCTGCTGAAGATGAGCCATTCATTACTCTCCTACATTCCCGTGTGCAGCTGAACATGCAAACAGAAACAATGGCCACCACACGGCTAAACTGAGTCTTCTCTGCCTCCATTCTTTTATTTGGAACAAGCAAATAAAGCCTGGCAGATAAATCAGCGAGCAGGCTGACCAAGCCTGGCCATGACTCACTGATCCAACAAAAACAGGAGCGACACACACCTCACAACACAAGGAAATATAGCAAACACACACTATACACAAACAGGCAAAGTCCTTCTCATGTATGGACAGACGGGGACAGAGGAGGAGGAGGCGCTGTAACTCATCATACACAGCACACGGCATGTTTTATTCATGAGAAGAACAACCCAAGCAGATGAAGTGACTCACGGGGCCACATCCAGGGAGGGACACACACACGCTCACACACACACACACACACACACACAGGCTGAGAAGACGGGGGGCAGGGTTTAACACAACTACAGCACCAGAATTCTCATGAACATTTAAAAAGTAAAACCTGAAATGGTGTTATTTCCTTCCAAACAGACTGACAGTAATGATTTTTGTGGGCTGAGCTGGTGTGTGTAGTGTGTGTAGTTGCTGGTAGCACCATCACAGGAAGAAAGCTCACACGACAGTGTGAGAATTCCTGTGAAGTGAGCCACTCGCACTTCAGGCTATGCATTCCTGAGCATATAAGTTGTCAAAAGGAATTCTGGTGAAGCCGAGCTGCGGTGAAAAACACGTGGATCCGGTGAAATGCCCTTTACCTTGGTGCCATGCAGATGAGGCTGTACCTGGATGTACAGATCTGGCAGGACGCCAACTGCAACTGAAGCAATGTTCATTCATAAATACATCAATCTGAAGCCACCAGCTGGGTTTACATGGAGCTTTATATTCCAATTATAATCGCTTTAAAAGCCCAAACAGAATAAAAATGATCCATATAAACACTTAAATCAGAATAAACAGGCTCAAAGCGATTGAAATTTTAATCGGTTGCAGAGAGGTAGTTTAAACCTTTTCATAAACTGATCAAAAGAAAAACCATACCATGTAAACGACAAAAGTGATTACTTTCTGGCGGCGTTCTTTCTGCACATGCCCTACGTCTGACGTAAATGCGTGGCGCGTCGTACGTTTCTCAAAATAGCTGCTTCCAAGCTCAACTGGACAACAGCAGAGACTTTGTTTTTGATGATTTTGTGAATGCTGAGTTGATTGGAGATGAGCCGGTATTCTGCACAGCGACCAAGTCTGTACAAAACCACTGCGACGCCATAAAACAGGGAATGGGAGCTCTGATGTGACTTCATCTGGACCATAAATCCCTCTGCAAGTCCACGTGACTTTGTGAATGATCGGCGCATCATCAGAATGTTCTGCTTCCATTCAAGGTCGGAAAATTCCAAAAGTACAACCCTTTCCTACCAGTCTCTGCTGCGGAAACTTCATCCTCTGATTTCTGGTCTTAGAAGGAGGCGGGGCATCGTAAAGCTCCATCACCAAACAGGCTTTCTGTGCTCGCCTTCCCTTCACTGCTGCTTGATTAAGAGTAACACAAAAATGGCAAATACTGCACTGAATAGATGATAAATATCCATCTTCAGGGAGATGATCAAACACATGATGTTTTTATCAGTTTCTGCGCATGTCACGAAGCTATTCCGATTAAATGTCAGTGCATGTAAACACCAGATCGGAATAAATCATATCCCATGGAAACAGTTAACCCCAAATCTTCTATCGCAGCGGTGTCAAACTCAATCAGAGGGCCAAAATTAAAAATTGAGTCCAAGTCGAGGGCCAAACAGATCAACCTTTATTGACTTTAATTGGCCTTGTTTTCATCAGAAGTGTTATGAAAAATTATTCATACACTGATATGAACTTCACTTTAACCATGCTCCCAACACATCTTATAGAATTCAGAACAAACCACAGGTACCTAATTTTTCTCAAAGGAACAAAATGAGAATAATATTTTAAATGTGATCATGCCTTCTTATGTTATATTCTTTAATTACGGCCACATCAGCTCTGCTAACGAGGCTAACAGGTTTATCTCTAACGACAATAAACAGCTTCTCTAACTCCACCTGTGCTGAAAGCCTGTTTTCAGAATCCACTTTTCCTTTAGCCGTTTCTTCCACGGGCTAGCTTAAATGGTGCATTCAAGCTATCTCGGAAGTTGGATTTTTCCAAATTCTGACTTGAAAAAATGCATTGGAACGGCACTTGAAGTCAGAGCTCCGACTGGGAAAAATTCGACTTCCGAGGTAGTTCGAACGCAGCAAAAGTTCATTTAAAGTGACTGGATGGGGCACGGGGGGGGGGNGGGGGGGGGGAGCCAGCTCTGCAGGTGTTGATTGATGCACCAGCTGTTGCAGTGCATTCTGGGATTTGTAGTATCTGTAATGTGCGTGCTATATACTGGCGGGCCAGTTATTATAGAAATTAGATATTATAGCGGGCCAGATATAATTGCTTCAGGGGCCAGATGTGGCCCACGGGCCTTCGGTTTGACATATGTGTTCTATTGGAATGATTTCAATCAGAATGAAAAAAGTGTGCATGTAACTGCAGCTTATGTTATGAGCTGGGATATAAGTGATTCAGACACACACACACACACACACACACACACGTACTTTTCAAATGCAAAAAGGAAGTGGCTGCAAAAGCAGGCAACTCTGCTTGTTTGGGATTAGTGCAACACGCTGAGTCTGGTGACAACGCCTGGCGTGGTGAGAAAAAGCCTCACCTGACGAAGCCTCTCCACTTAAATCCTGGATGAGCTGAGAGTGTGTGTCGCTGCAGAAGACACGCACAGGCTTGGAGGAAGAAACGACTATGGCAGAGAAAGGGAGAGAGGGAACCGTAAATTACCGTATATACTAGAGTATAAGCTGAGTTTTTTAAACTAAATTTTACAACGCAAATCGGGGGTCAGCTTATACACGAGTAATTCACATTGGATCCCAGAGAAGGAAATTTCCAGGGGTAGTAATATTACCATTACCACCATGGAAAATAGTTTAAATCATACCTTAGAATGAGATATTTCCTGACTAAACATCTTATCCAGCACATTTTGCGGTGGCCAGTAAGCCGTGATCCGACAGTTATGGTAATCAGCTGCTGAAATAAATATCATGTTTACCGGTACATGGATTATTTTCAGAAAATCAGAGGAGTACTATGACAATACCCAGAAAAACAGGTAATTTGCTAAATAAATAAATAAATTGCTGGAACAACATCAGGGGGTCAGCTTTTATGCGGGTTTCTTTAAAAATCTAAATTTGCAGGTCAAAATCGGGGGTCGGCTTATAGTTGGGTATATATAGTATGTGAGTCTCTGAGAGATGAACGATGGAGGGATTCAATCAGACAGCCTTCCTGCTGTTAGTCGTAGACCAGACTATATTATCACACACAGGTGACTCGATGCTGCTTCATGATGCTGAACTTGCTTTGCCTCTGCAGGTGGAAATGAGGGTTTGACTGAGTGAGTGGGTGAATGGGGGNGGGGTGGATGAATGAATGAAGCAGCGTCTGAGTGTGTTTAAGTGGATAAGGAGGGGAAAGGCTCTGGGATTAGAACCTTTTCCCTTTGCAGATCTATAAACAGCCGGTGTTTCTTGTTGTTAAGAGGATTCAGAGGGCTGTCCCAGCATCCGAAAGCAAGGTTTTAGGCTCTAATCTACAAATTCAAGGGCGGTCGATGCCGATTCGTTGCTGATGAGACACATGCTGTTGCCTTCAATTTGACTGACAAGACAGAGCGTGCAGGTCAAAAGGCAATCTTTACAGCTTAGAGGAGCAAGAAAGAACAGCCTGCAGAGGCTTTAACTGAGCCACGCCACCCGCAAAGGTGTACAGAGAGATCGTTATCAAATGCAAGCAATACTGATAGATGCTTTTAGGTTTCCTCAGGCATGAAATCTCACCAACGGTCTGTGTTTGCCCTCATCTCTGCTCAGTATCTTTATCAGCACTGTATGGTAATAACACTCTGGGTCGTCCCTGCTATTCACAGTGACACAAAAGGCCTCATAGGGAATCATTCAACCTGAATATAGATGGCTCTACAGCACCCACCCGACAATCACAGCCAACCGGGGGCATTCATTCACACACAATTGTGCTCTATCAGCACATATCCAGAGCAAACACACACAAGCTGTAATATCAGCCTAGCACATGCACACACACATGGTGAAGTGAAGCACACACAGACTTTGGATTATAAGAGAAAAATAAAATGCTGCTGCAAGAGGACTGCAACCAAACGGCAATAAGTCTTTTCTGTGGCTTTCATCTTCTTCACACAATAGATCTCCCTGAGCGCGAGTGTCCAGAAACGCTGCCATAACGAGGCTCTGATCTGTCCAGAGCCGCTCTGATGTTTGCAGCCAGATAGTATGAAGCCAACCTGCCAGCTCGACTCTGTGCTGCAATTTTTAACAACTCTGCCACACAGGCTCAATCTTGCCTTGAATTAACACACACACACAGTTGCATGGACGTGCTTGACGCTACAGGCCCATCTCCAGGGAGAACACGCTAACGTTTTTCCACTTCATGACAGGCACAAAAATCTGCCGTTGTGTTGTATAATGTTCATTTTTACATTGTGTGTCACAGCTGCCTGCTAAGGTCAGCAAAGAATAAAATGTACTGAATGCAAAACTATTTCAGATATTCTGTGTTCAATTAATCCAGAGGAAGCCTGAATGCAGCAGATATCTCTGTGATGCAACTCTTCAGGATGAAGCTGCTTGTGGTACGAGGATCATGTGCCCTGTTTCCAAATTGGCTCCATAAAAGATCCAGCTGCTCACCCCCGACTTTCCACAAGAGAGTGAAACTGAAATACAACCCGAGCCTGTTGTTTTTCCAGATAAAAGGATCTGAAATTATAAGGCAAGATACAGCAAAATCAGCGGGCGAAAGCCTTTTGAAGCCGCTGCAGGCTGTAAGGCCTGCGACACGGCAATGCTCAGACCAGACAGGAAACACAGCTGAAGAAACAAAAGCTCAGGATCTGCCTCTCTATCTGATTAAACAAAGCTGTGTACACAGCTGAAGTCGCTGTGTAATCCCAAAAAAAACGGAAAGGCAAATCAAGAGATCCACTCTGTCCCCATGACACCTTAATAAAGACAATACACGAGGAGAGGAGGAAGAACGGATGGCCAAAAGGACGAGAAGGAACAATTCATTCCTGAGCACAGGCCTGGACAGCGAGGCCCAGTGGTGTGTGTGTGTGTGTGTGTGTGTGTGTGTGTGTGTGTGTGTGTAGTCAGCAAGGCGAGATCTGCCTCAGATCAGCTTCTCTGACAAACAGCAGAAGTGACTTCTTTCTGTTTCTAGCAGCCATGACACACATCAAACCTCTGAGAACCAAAGGAAAGTCGGCTTTTTCTTTAACACCAGCCCACGAGAAAATGATGCAAGATACGGAGCTCTTAGGAAAGTATGTGAATCTGTGACTTCTGATTTTACCAACTAAATGAAAAACTCATCTGATTTTGTGTTTTTTCTGTCCTTGCTGTCCCGTTCTGATGCTCCAGCTGTGCCGTGTCTTTGTCTTCCCCTAAAGGTGTACACTCAGGTGTTCTGCTTATTACCGCTTCAGTATTCAATCTTAAGCTTCCTGTAGCAGTGTGTGTTACAAGGGGAGCAGGTGTAAAAAGAGGAAGATGAATTTCCATACACACGATCTTAACGGCAAATAAAGAAACAAATGCTGTAGTAAGCACAAAAACAGTCCTGGCCTTTGCCTTGACATTGATTAAAACACAGAAATCCCTACATGCAGAACAGTCAGGCTGCATTAGTCACCTACATCTCTGTTTAATCAGGGTGACTGATCAGGAAAATTCATTGATTCATTGCATTAATCATATGGGGAGAGTCCGTACAGTATCGATCAGCACTTTGTGCGGTTACGTGCTGAGGAGGAAATCACTGCAGAGTGCAGCAGCGTACGTTTAGCTGGGAACATCATCATAATAACCATTATTTTCCCAACACACTGCCAGCCAATACTGCCACAAAATGGCCGAGATTTTTGCAGCAAATGTGAGAGAGAGAAAAACATTCCCTGATAACCACTTCACACGGCGCAATGGTGCCAGGAGGAGATATCTCCTTAAAATGTTTAGTCGTGGCTGTAGACAGGAACACCTGTTTTTACCCTCCATGGGGGTAGAAAGGAGGGGGCTGGGNCGGGGGGGGGGTGTTTGCTCTGAAAATGGGTCCATTGTTATCTGGTGACACATGCCTGACATTGCAGGCGTCAGGAACAATAAGAGGTGATCCAGCAGGAAAATGGGACATCAGGTGAGCAAAAGCTGCATTTTAGCGTTTAGCGAGGACATTTCTGCAGATTAAAGGACAGCATGGACAACGAAGCTGTGAGGAAGTAAGACACAGGCCCCTCTCCTGCTCTGTAACTGAACAGGTGAATTCAATGAGCAAGGTTAAAGCTTAAAGACCCCCACCCCTTTAATCAGAGAACATAAGCTGTCTGCATGTATGTATGTATGTATGTATGTATGTATGTATGGAGATGAGCCTGTGGACTGCATACGATCTGCTGCAGAGTTTTGCGTCCCAGCAGGCCTGACAAAGCACCAGTTGTCTTTCATTTGATCTCTGCAGCAAAAAAAATCCTCTCAGAGCCTTCAGGAACCTCAGCAGCAAAGTGCAGCCAGAACACATTAATATTTAACTCTGATCAGATATTATGTCAGCCTTAATGTACATGTTCAAAGCTCCAAAACTATAACCAAAGCATGTGGGTTAAAGGTAATGCATAAATCCATACGTCATAAGGTGGAATTAGCCAATCAATTAGGCTGCTTTAGGATTCTGTCTGGAAAAGAACCGTAAAATACTACAATATTAGAGGAAATCTGTGTATTTTCTTTAGAAGATCAAAGTCTCAGAAAGAGGACAATATAAGACAAAATAAATGTGTTTTTGCTTGACATTTGCGTTTTGATCAGCAACAATAAATAAGGATTAGAAACATTTTTATGTCATACCTCTATGTAACCGGCCAGCGCTGGAACCGCGATGCCCAAAACCAGGACAGCGATCACCGGGACTGAAGCCATCTTCAGGACCTCCTTTATTCTACCGGATTAACTTGGATCCTGCAGCAGATTTATCAGAAAACGGACGTCCAGGAGAATAAAGAGCAGATGAAGTCCTGATTAATAATCTGTGGATCTTTCCGCCGTGAGCGGGACGCGTCCTGCTCCGCCTGTTTGTTACCGGAGGCGTGACGGTGCCGTGCTGAGGGAATGTGCAGCGAGCGGCTCAGCGCGTCTGCTGCTCCTTCCCCACGGTGCTCACAGCGCCACCATGCGGCCAGTCACCGCAACAACAGCCCGACACACGCGCACACACACAAAAGCAGAGTTTAGCTTTAAAGGCCAATTCTTCTTAACTATCAAGTTTGGAAGAAGCTTCTAGAGTCAATTGGTGATTAAAGGACCATACCGACCATTTTGCATGTTTCAGCCTAATATATTCAATTTTCATACATGTTATGTTACTGACAATCATTTCCCAAAGCATACTACCGGAACAGTGAATTAAAAATGTTTTTCCTACCTTCCAGACCTCCACTGGTTTCAGTTCATTCTGGTGGCTTGGGATAGGTAATCCATCATCACTAACAAGACATGTATTCAGGGGTTTTTTAGAAGTTACTTAATTTTAAAGTACGGATGGTATACTTCCACCGGGGAATATAGTCCCAAAAGAAGACCTGCGTTTATGGAAAAATTTAAAGGACCGTGACTTCATAAGGCTGTGTAACTATTAGCAGGAGAAACATGGATTTTTAAGGTGGGTGTATCACTTGAATATTTGATTTTGAAAAGATGAAGAGATTTAGCAAAATATCAGGAAAGCTGAAATATGGTTTTGGAAAATGATTGTCAGTAACATAACATGTATGAAAATTGAATATATTAGGCTCAAACATGCAAAATGGATGGTATGGTCCTTTAAGTTTTTATTATTATTATTATTATTATTATTATTATTATTATTATTATTATTATTATTAACAATCATTATATCAGTTTTGTCCTGTTGTTTGCAGGGATGATTCTAGATTTACTGTAGGTCTATTCAATGTTTTTTTCCTAGAATTAAGAATTTTCCAAATATAAGTAAAATTTTTTACAAGTGGAACTTTGTTGTATTGTCCAGTAAATGTTTTATTTTTTTATTTTTTTATTTTTTTTTTAACAGTGCAAATTTTCACAGGGCAATAAAAAAAAGGAGTTAAGTGTTTTAGCATATTTTCCTTTATAAAAGGACCTAAAATACTTTCATTATGGACTTCTATAGACCTTTCCTAAGTTGTTTAAGAAATGATCTTGCGATGGTCTTCTCATTTCCCACAAAGTTTAGAAGGCAACAGACATGACTTTGAACATAAATACTGGAAATCTTCTGCCTTCCTTTGAGTTTCTACAGTCTGACTTATTTCTTACCAGCAAATTAATAACAAGCAATTGTGAGAAAGAACGACATTTCACATTGTAATGGAAAATACCTGATATGTAAATTATCATTTTCAGTTCTTACTGTTATTGTTGACTCATTTAATAACAGGCTGTTATTTAACATTGTTTTCAGTAGCCATTCATTGTTGGATTAGGTAATTAACTTCCTCTTTTGAAGTTAATTACCTAATATATAAAATAATTTTAAAAAATTACTGGTTTCTGTGGTGTTGTATGCTCTTGTAATTTATAGTACTTTGTCTTAAAATATCATTATATTTCATTTTTTCAATGCAGGTTTACTGCTTTTTTTTAAGATATGTGGCTTTTTTCTTAAACAGGAATCATAGGGTTACAGATTGTATTTCAGGAAGTAGCCTAATTTCATGCAAACTGTGCTTTGTGAAGTGCAGACACATACACACACACACACAAAATCAGCCTACTTTTGTGATTTTAACTATGCTGTACAGTACCACCTCTTTTTTCTTCCTAGTCTGTCTTTTGTATTTCTCTTTGGAGGCCTTCTGAAAAAAGGCATCATGCAAATTTTATCTGAGCTTCAGGCAGGATACTCAGAGTGGTTATCAGTTTTTGAAACATCCATTAGATATGTTAGAACAGGATGAATTTGGGCTTCTTAACTCTAGTCTCAAGACGTGTGGATTTTCTCCCAGGATACCTCAGTAACAATGCCTCTGGAAACAAAAAAAAGCAGGAAAAAGACAGGAATTCATTTTCAGTTCCAGTTCCACAGATAACACCAGTCCACTGAGGATAAACTGGTTCTATTTAAGTGGAACTCTGCCTTATTTTCTCAAGATGTGTGAAACGAGGAGGCTGCCAGAATGTGGTACTCATTTCTATTTTGTAAAAATATCCAGTGCTACTATTACATTATGGAAACTTCCATTCTGCGTTGTAAGTCAAAATCAACAAGATGAATAAATGAAATTATCAAAAAAGAAAAAGAAAAGCAAGCTATCCTCATTATTTTTATTCAAAGAATCATATGGAAATTAAGGAAACTAATTTGGTTGCAGATAAGTTTATTGATTTCTTTGTTAATGTTGGACCAAAGGCAGTTACAGAACCCAGCAATAAAGATGGAGTAACAAGTGATATTCTAAATACACTACACAATGTTTATTAGATGAACTGATGAAATACAAATAATTGATATAGTATGTAAATCAAAGAGCAAAAATATTGGAAAAAATATTTGTTATAAGAATAAATGATTTCATAACCAAACATAGCATACTGTGTGAACAGCAATATGGTTTCAGAAAAAATAAGACCACTTCATTAGCATTAATAGATTTCGTAGAAGAAATATCAAATACTAGAAAGAAAGGAATACACAGTGGGTATATTTATTGATCTGAAAAAAAGCTTTTGACACTATCAATCACAAATTATGAAAAATAATTAGAAAGGTATGACATCAGGGGGTTGCGTATGACTGGTTAAGTAATTATTTAGACGGTAGATGCACATATACTAACATAAACTCACAGCTTTTGAGGGTTACGGTATACTTGTGGGGTTCCTCAAGGTTCAATGCTCAGCCCACTGCTTTTCATTTTGAACATAAATGATATATGTAAGGATTCTGAGACCTTAAAACATGTATTATTTGCTGATAATACTACCATGTTTAGTAGTGAGGAACATCTGCAACAACTTCTGGATACAAAATGGTTTGATGTTAATAAATTATCCTTAAATCGAAGTAAAACTAAATTTATAATAGCGAAATTGTGCAACAAATTTAAATAGAAAACTTAGGACAAATTATATTGAAAATGATAAGGTATCTAAAACATTTTTAGGTGTTAAGAGATAAATTAAGTTGGAAACCACAGATAAAATATGTCAAAGCTAAAATGTCAGTCTATTGCAATATTATATAAAGCTAAAGATCTCTTAAATCAGGATTTTTAAAATATTTTATACTGTTCCCATACATGACTTATTGTGTGGAAGTATGGGGAAATTCATACAAAACAATTACACTTTTTTTTTTAGTACATAAGAAAACTATATGAATTGTAAGCAAGAAAGATCCACCTTTTATTCAATTAAATGTTTTAAAATTTAGAGTTAGTAGATTATAAAATGATACAAATTATGTATAAAGTAAAAAAACAGACTTACCACCAAATATCCAGAAATTCTTTAAACTGAGAGAAAGTAAATGTGACTTGAGAGGAACATTCAAAAACCAAGGATAATGTAAAAAAAAAATCTTGTCAGTCAAAGGAATGAATAAATGGAACGGTTATATTGAGAATTTAACACTATGCAGTACACTTAGTAAGCTTAAAAAACTGACAACAAATATTTTAATGAACAAATATTTAAAAAACAGCTACAAATTCAAAGTGTTTTTGGAGCAAGGTATTAATTGATATTGAAATTATGTGTTAAAAGAATATGAATTTTTGTTATGATGTGATGGTTGGTCACCAAATATGTTCTGTGCTCACAGCATCATACAGTACAACTATGCAGACCTCAAGGAATAAATTCTCCCAAAAATTAAAATTCAGTCATCAACTCAGCAAACACATATCAAATTTAACAGTGGTATCACCTCAATTTCCCCCAAATTATATAAGGCAGGGTCCAGTCTTTAAAGCTCCAAAAAGCATAAAATAATAATAATGTTACAGCAGGTTTTGAAGCCTAACAGCCCAGTGGTTGCACTGTGGCTCCAAAACTGATACTGATTTCCAAATTATCTCCTATAATTTCCTCACTGGCACTGCTCTTCCTATCAGCACTAAAAGGATCTCCTGAAGCGTAACGTAGTTAAGTCCTGGATGTTTTTTTTTTTTTTTTTTTTTTTAATGCTTAGTGCAATTATTATCCTCAGAACATATAACTTGGGTTATGTTTCAGGAGAAGAATATAATTAAATAGGGTAAATCACTGTGTGCTCAGTAGCCAGACCAACTTTGTGTGGAGCTGGCTTACGTTATGAATTTTTTATTTTATGGTGAACTGTGAGGCCATGAACCCAACAGCTTGAGGTAACATTTCTCATTTCATCCTTCCTGCCTTTATTCTTTCTCTTTCTCTGCACACACACACACACACATCTGAACCAGTTTCTCCTGGTCTGACTTTTTTGTTTTTTTTTTCTTTTAATCATGGCTCTGTACTTGCTTCAATTTAATTGTATTTTTACCAGCTAGAAACGTTTATCTTCCTTTTCACGTGGTAACAGGCTTCTACATTCAAACAAAATAAATTATGAAGTTCAAATCTGAATTTATATAGAAGCTAATGCTAAATTTTCATGGTTTCTAAAGAAATGTCAGTTTGTTATAGTCTGTAAGCACATTCTACATATTATGTAAAGGAATGACTCATTCAAAATTAGAAACTGGTTGGATTATTCACTCAAACTTCTTATTTATTTATTTCTTCGTTCTTAATTTGCCTCAATTGATTGAAATAAACCTTCGAATATTTGACTTCTTGTGCGTCGTAAAAAAGTGTAGAATAAGGCTGCCCCCTGCTGGTCAGTGTGGGAACAGTATTACAGATGCAGCAGTGTAGGTTGTAGTATTGTTTAACATCGCAATGAAAATATATTTGTAGCAAGCGAATTATTATGTCATATATTGTCCACTGTTTATTACACCTTCAAATACAAGAGAGGCTGTAGTAGTTTATGTGAAATCTGAGGAGAAAACATTTCATTCTAAAAAGTTATAAATATGCCTATAACATAACAGTGATGAATATATAGATCCTAACAGTTATAATGAGGAAAAACTGCCTAAGTCAGAGAATTATGAGGTTTAAATTCAACTGGACGATTTCCGTGTTTCATTTTTTCTTTCATTACTTCAAATTTAAGTGTTAAAATGACTACTATACTTCACTTGGTAATATTATTAATCACTTTCGCAGCACTTTTGGTATATATACATGTGGTCTTTTTGAATTTAATACAAGATTTTTCATTACAAATGATAATATCATTTAACAATTAGTGTGAAAAGCTGAATCTTTGAAAATGTCCATGAATGTCATAATATCTTAGTATTTGGTATGCCCCCCTTTTGCTTTAATGACAGCATCACTCCAGCTGGCATGGACNATCTTAGTATTTGGTATGCCCCCCTTTTGCTTTAATGACAGCATCACTCCAGCTGGCATGGACTCCATAAGTCTGTAAAACTGATGAGCCAAGTTATCCAGCATGATGTGACGATGTTCAAAGAGCTTCTTGTGAAGTCAGGGAATGCTTGGCTTTCTCAGTCTTCAAGTGCCCCCATAAATGTTCAGTGGGGTTGAAGTCAGGAAAATCCATGACGGTCAGCACAAGTATTTCTTGCAAGGCTTTGAGGTGTGTTTGGGGGTCATTATCCTGCTGCAGCATGAATCCTTCTCCACACAGATGCAAACCAGAAGGTAGAGCAGGTCTCTGAAGAATGGATCTTCTCCTTTGTCAGGGTGTAGTCGATTCAGTGCAGGTATCCAACTCAGAGTCAGCAAAACACCCCCAGGCTTGAATATTCCCACCATGTTTCACTGTTGGTTGGATACACTGTGGTATCAATCTCTGTCCTGTTCGTCTCTTTACATTCTGTTACTGCCATGAATCTCAAACTTGGATTCATCAGTTAATAAGATGTTTTTCCAGTGATCCACTGGGAAATTCCTTTATGTCTTTGCCTACACCAAGCGTTTGGCCTTGTTTCTCTTCCAGAGAAATGGTTTCTGGACTGCTACTTGTCCTCTGGGGATTACTAGACAGCCTTCTTTTAATAGTACTTTTGCTGATTGGAGTCTTGCGTTTTTTATTAAGCAAATTCTGTATCTGTGATGAAGTTACTTTTTTATCTCTCAGTGAACAAAGCTTGATGGATCGATCTTCTGATGGTGTGGTCACTTTTGGTCTGCCTGATCGTGCTTTGGATGCAACTGATCCAGTTTCCGCAGCGCGTTTTAGAGTGCCATGCACTGCCCCCTTAGAAACCTTCAGTCTAGCCATGATTTGACGCTGAGAAAGCCCCTCTTTGTTTAAAATAACAATTTGACTTCTGACATTTTCACTTAGTTCTGATGCCATGTTTCCTACTATCACAATGCTACTTAGTCAATGTTCTGCTGGAAACTTGGCATATTTATAACAGGTGAACAATGACTGCAAGTTGATTTACTTGAGCAAGCCTCTGACGAGTAGATCAAATCCACTTGATTATCATCTGAACACATGCTTCAATGGAAGTGATACAATTTAAGGAGATCTGACCTTTTGTACAAAGGAGTTAGCATGGTCACTACCACAAATTTACTTATGCTGACCTGGAAATAGTGTTTTTTTTTAATGTTTCTAAATCCTCAGACTTTCTGATTATTTCCAGATGAACATGAAAATCCGTGATATTTTCATGTGGTCTCAGACTTTTGGATCCCACTGTACATTTTTGTATCTCAAAACGTTTCTAAACTATCCATTGCGGTTCTGTCCACGAAAAAAAAAACACCAATCAGAGATCACGCTCGGACGTGTTGCTAGGCAGATTATGTTAATGTATGCAATGCAGCCATCTCTGCAGCTACCATTCTGAGGTAAGAACAACTTGTACGAATTCCACAAAATGTATCAAAACAAGTGATTGCTTCCCGGTCCGTTATGTCGCTTGACTCCCCGGTAGTCTTTCTATTAATATAAATAAATGTCCAGGTTGGCTTCTACTGACAGAAAACGTATTTTTTCTTTGAGTATCTTCGGATTTAGTTGTTGTTGTTAGTCCCACCCAAAATGGAGTCTGTTCTTCCTTGTTCCACGGTAGACTTGAAGGGCTGGGCTCAACTAGAATGGGGGAACGGGTGGGTGTACCCAAATAATTCGAGCCTTCCCTGCTTCAAAATCACTTTTGTTAAAGTCGCACAGTGGGACCCACGCCATGGAGTCTGGCAAGTGATGTTTATTCCACGGTCGGCCTTCCATCGGGACTAAATGAGCGTAATGCTAATGTCGCGGCGCAGCGAATGCCCGGGTTTCTGCGGCGCTGAGTTTTGTGGTATGGTCCGGTTGGGACTAAGAACCTGCGGGGTTAAAATAGGGGGGAAATGAATTTGTTATTGATTATACCAACTAGCTTTTCAGATAAATCGATAGACTGTCGATTTTATAACAGGACTGTTGTGTAGACATGCGGTTGTATTTTGGCACCGTTTTCGCGGCGCCGTCGTCCGCTAACGTTGGCCGCGTTTTCCGCCGTACCCCCGTTGAGTGGTCTGTGAGACCGCGCCGTGCACGGAGACACGCCGGTTTATTTTGGAGAGCTTGTCCCGTTAGACGAGCCGCAGAGACGAGGCTGAACTCAGCTTCTCTCAGCTCAGAAACGGCTGCAGCGCTTCTTGTTGCTGCTGTTCAACACAGGGCTTAAAATGAGTTTAATAAAGCTGTAGCAGTAAAATCTCCATCATTAATAACTGAGATTATGCAGATAATATTACCACTTCTGCTGGTAATATTACCTGACTTTTCCATGTTTTATGAGATGATGGACTTAGACTCAAAACACAACCAGCCTCCCTTATTAACATCCAACACTAACCATCCCACATTTGACTTTGCACTGGTATTATTATAACCGTGTTGTTATAAATCACAAAAAATCATCTTATCTATGCATTACAGGATCCACTGGCTGCATCAGGAGTGAAGCGGTAGGTGTCGTGGAAACGGGCCTGGCACCGTGCTGCCATGGAGACCAAACAGGAACCCTCTGCAGTATGGAATCAGGCTGCTAACAATGAGTCCAGCAATGCCACACAGGTCTGCTGTCATTCTGAGATCAGTGTGATGAGTTAATTACCTTTGAGCCTCATAATTACCTCATGAGCCACATCGCTGCATCTTTTTCACCTGTTTTACTACACGTCCTATTAGCTAAATATGTGTTTAGCCAATGAAGATCAGGGACATGCCAACTCATGATCAAGGGAACAAATTAATTTAGCTGATCAGGTGTGAATAGAGCAGGAAGAGTGGAAAAATATGCAGTACTGTGGACCGTGAATGAGAACCACTAGGCTATATTAGAATCATAAGCAGCAGAAAGATGCAATTAATTGATCAGATCAATTCAAGAAACCCAAAGTATTTCAGACACATACGCTACACACACAGCTCAGAAAACTCACTAAATGCCAGAATTCACCAGCCACTTCCAGAATCCTGCCTGTATCTTAACACATGAACTTCGTTTAATTTTGAAATGATTTATGGGTGATATGTGAAGAGGAGGATGTAAAAATAACCCCAGACTGATCAAAGGTGTTACATCTTACGTTGCAGGTTCATTTTGAGGGAGGCACGGTAGCTCAGATAGTGTACAGTGGAGATCAGGCGGACCGGGGGCAGCAGCAGGTGGTTTACACAGCCGACGGGAGTTCCTACACCTCCGTGGAGTNGGCGGACCGGGGGCAGCAGCAGGTGGTTTACACAGCAGACGGGAGTTCCTACACCTCCGTGGAGTCCGCTGAGCACACGCTGGTCTACATACACCCTGCAGATGGAACTCAGGTAACAAGAGGTCTCATTCAGGCCTGACATATCTTTAGCTGGCATTTTAGATTTTTATATGACACAAAAGTGAGTTGCATGATTAGGTGGGGTTCAACAATTTTCTGACAGAACACATGGTTGTGTTATGATAAAACAAGGAGCCTCTGTTAATGAGACGGTCATTCTTAACTAGTTACTGTGAATAGCTCCCCAAAATCAGTATTAACCCCTTTACAATATACACATTTTTATTTCATTGTTAATTTTCAAATGTATAAAGTCATTTGTAAGGAAATGTATGTATGTATGTATATTGTTGCGCTGCGCTGTTTCCTCCAAGTGTGCGTGGGTGATCATTAAAGTTGCATGACAAAAATAAATGATCTGGAAGCTTTACTCCTCTTCCTAACAGGTAAATACAGACATTATAGCTGCCAATTCCAAAGATGCAGGTAATTACAACAGCTACAGGACTCTCGTTCCGGCACAGAACAGGAAACAGTCACTGTCCATGCGATGAGCTGCGAATACCCTTTAAAACTGAAAAACTAACTGACAACAGCTCTATCTTACATCTTCACGGTATAACGGCATTATAACATCATGCTAACAGTAACATAACCAAGGTAATGGCAGATAAATAACTGCCATTATTATGTGTGTGTGTGTTAAGTGACATTAAACTGCCTCACAATATATATATATGTATACATTATACATACACACACATGTAAATTCATTAATGTGTATGAGTCCTCACGCTGTGTTTAACTGATTTCTTTCAGGCAGTATTTGCTGATCAGCCACAGGTGGCATACATTCAGCAGGACGGTACAACTCAGCAGGTAAGTTTACAGCACTCACAGATCCTGTCCTTGTTGTGTGTGATTTGAAGCATAAAGCAACTAAATATCTTGCAGGTGACGGTGTTGCTGCCCAGTGGACAGAACATGAATGCTGCTAATCTGCATGTTCTCAGCAACGTAGCCGAGGCTCCGCAGGCCATCCTGGAGCCGGTTTCCCAGGTGATGACAGTATGATTGTTTATGTATTGTGCCTTATTTTAGAAAATCAATAGTCCAATATATTATGCCATATGGAAAAAAACACAAGCATGGAATGATATAACTATGTATTGTAGGTATTCATACGTAATTTAAATTAGCATTCATCAGTCCATCAGACACAAAGAGCAAAATACAATTTTATCTTGATGTATGTTTTGGCAAAACCGTAAACAAATTACACAGTGAGAAATCAGCCATAGCTGTAGCAGAGACAAAACATCTGGCTCAACAGACCAGAATGCAGTGTAACCACAAGGCATCTGGGTTTGAGCAATGAGTACAGCTCAGATTGTTGAAAGGCATCATGGGAAACACAGGAAATCACTAACTTCAGTCAAAGAACGAATTTGGCAGAAAGCAACTACAATGAAAAAGTAAATTACAACATTCTGTCACAAAATCAGTCCTGGAATGCAACAAATATCACAAATAGACGACATCTAGCAGTATATGATGGTGAAAATTGAATGAATGAGTATTAAAGGACCATACTACTATTTTGCGTGTTTGAGCCTAATATATTCAATTTTCATACATTACTGACAATCATTTCCCAAAGGATAAAACCGTATTTCAGNAGCCTAATATATTCAATTTTCATACATTACTGACAATCATTTCCCAAAGGATAAAACCGTATTTCAGTATTTTGGAAAAGCTTTAATCTTTCAAAATCAAATATTCAAGTGATACACCCACCTTAAAAATCCATGTTTCTCCTGCTAATAGTTACACAGCCTTATGAAGTCACGGTCCTTTAAATTTTTCCATAAACGCAGGTCTTCTTTTGGGACTATATTCCCCGGTGGAGGCATACATTCACTCCACGCTTTTTATTGAGCTTAAACACTAAAATTACATAACTTCTAAAAAAACCTGAATACACGTCTTGTTGGTGATGATGGATTACCTATCCCAAGAACGTTTACAGTATCAACAAGTTGATTTTAATACAGAATGAACTGAAACCAATGGAGGTCTGGAAGGTAGGAAAAACATTTTTAATTCACCGTTCCAGTAGTATGCTTTGGGAAATGATTGTCAGTAACGTAACATGTATGAAAACTGAATATATTAGGCTCAAACATGCAAAATGGGTGATATGGTCCTTTAATGATTTCATCTGATCAAATGCACACAGGAGCAGCTTTCTGCATCCAACTCACTCACCTCCATGGCGGACATCGCTGACCCCCCCACCAGCCCCCTCGGAGCCACAGACTCCACGGAGGATTCTGAGGAAGAGGAAGATGATGACGAGTCAGAGATGGATGAGTGGGAGTCTGGTCAACTGGAATCATTCGATCCTCACAACCTGTGTGAGTAACAGCGTCAGCGTTCGTAACGTGGCTCGTTTGAGCTCTGTTAGGAGGTTTTTGTCACCGTGCGGAGATGACAGCAGAGGATGCTGAAAACTGAACGCAGAATCGTTTCCTGTGTTTTGACTTAACAAAGACGTAATTTAGTTTTGGTTGACACTATATCGGCAAGCACTGATTGAACTTTATTCAACTGTAATACAGAATTCTAGTAGATATTTGTTGCTGTGCTGTTGCACTGGATCGTATGAGATGGTTGTGCTCACCCTCTTGACTCTTTTTTTTTTGAGATCATCACTACATAAAGGAAAATGATAACAACAAACAGACAAAATAACAACCCACAAACTCAGGAAGAAAAAACAGTTGCACCATTATTACTATTATTTATTACTATTATTATTATAATCATTATTATCATTTTAAATTCCTTCCCAATTCCAAATCTTTAGCCCTATAATCCTCATCTCCCAATTTTATTCCTTAACATTTCCCTCCCAAATGATGTGGTAACACCTCTCCTCTCCTATATTCCCAGTTTCTTAAAAAAAAAAAAAANAAAAATACAAAAAAAAAAACTACAGCAAATAAACACAGGAAAAGACTCTGTGTACTTATATACTTATTTGGTAAATATAAAGCTCCATAATGGATTAAAGGACCATACCACCCATTGTGCATGTTTGAGCCTAATATATTCAATTATCATACATGTAACGTTACTGACAATCATTTCCCAAAGGATAAAACCGTATTTCAGCTTTCCTGATATTTTGCTAAATCTCTTAATCTTTCAAAATCAAATATTCAAGTGATACACCCACCTTAAAAATCCATGTTTCTCCTGCTAATAGTTACACAGCCTTATGAAGTCACGGTCCTTTAAATTTTTCCATAAACGCAGGTCTTCTTTTGGGACTATATTCCCCGGTGGAGGCATACATTCACTCCACGCTTTTTATTGAGCTTAAACACTAAAATTACATAACTTCTAAAAAAACCTGAATACACGTCTTGTTGGTGATGATGGATTACCTATCCCAAGAACGTTTACAGTATCAACAAGTTGATTTTAATAGCAGAATGAACTGAAACCAATGGAGGTCTGGAAGGTAGGAAAAACATTTTTAATTCACCGTTCCAGTAGTATGCTTTGTCAGCAACCTTGCATGTATGAAAATTGATATATTAGGCTCAAACATGCAAAATGGGTGGTATGATCCTTTAAACAAGTATTCCACGTTCACTTATCATTTGCAGCATGTTGATTCTCTGATTATTTCTCTCGGTGGCCTCTCAGGGTGTGAGGAGTGTAATAATGCCAACCCCTCCGTGTGTCTGAAGCACGGTCCGCTCCACCCCATCCCCAACCGGCCCGTGGTGTCCCGGGCCCGCGCCAGCCTCCCTCTCATCCTCTACATTGATCGATTTCTGGGTGGGGTGTTTTCCAAGAGACGCATTCCCAAGCGGACACAGTTTGGGCCTGTGGAGGGACCTCTGGTTCCACAGAACGAGCTGCAGGATCACTACATTCACCTTAAAGTGAGTCAGGATATAAATTACAAACGGCCAGGAAAAAAATACAAAACAAAAGATTATTACAGCCCTGGATCGCTATCTGTAAATCTTTTTGTTTGTAGCTGTGCATGCTGGATGGAGAGAAGGTGGGAGAGAAGTCTGATGACACCTGGCTGGACCTGTCGGATGAGGACGGCTGTAACTGGATGATGTTTGTCAGACCCGCCCAGAACCACCTGGAGCAGAACCTGGTGGCCTATCAGTACGGATCTGAGATATTTTACACAACGATCAAGAACATCCAACCCAAGCAGGAGCTCAAGGTAAGAACTGTGGGCTTAAGTTTGCATGTTTCTTTGCATTTACAGTATTCTTTATTACCTCTGCCAAGGAGGTCATGTGATCACCAGTAGGATGTCTCGAAAAGATATGAACAATTTTGGATGAAATTTAAGGATAGATAATGTCAAGAGGAGGGACAGATTATACATTTTGGAGGTGATCTGGATTATATTCTGGATCCAGAAGAATTTTTATTTGCCTATAAAATCAGTGCTAATGGGCTGATTTCAATGAATAGCAATCTATTTATAGATAACGAATTACATCTAATTACATCTTTTTTTAAACAATAGATGGAATTCTGCTACTGCTCATCAGTTCACTCAGTTTGATATCTGATAAATTAATTTGTCTGTTTTTCATGCTTTACCATTCCTATTGAGTGGAATATTGTTTGACACACATTGTATGCCAACAACCTCTTTTAACCTGCACTGAGTTCCCATAAAATCTAGAATTTATTTCAAGATTCTGGTTCTCACTTCTAGAGCTCTACACATCAGTCTCATGTCTATATCAGCGAGCTTTTACGGCCTTACGCCACGAACAGGTCCTTCAGGTCTCTGATCAGGGCTAGCTCAGGTGTTCCTCATCCCAGACTCCAGACTAAAGGACAGCGTGATGGTTCCTAAACTGTGGAACTCTCTGCCTTTGGACCGAAGAGCAGCAGAACTGTGGACATCTTTAAAAAGAAGCTAAAGACTCATCTTTTTAAGCTTGCTTTTGCCTAAGATTACNTGTGGACATCTTTAAAAAGAAGCTAAAGACTCATCTTTTTAAGCTTGCTTTTGCCTAAGATTACTGTCTACTCATTCCTGGATTGTTTACATCTTAGCGTACAACATTTACGCCTTATATGGTGGGTTTTTAAGTCATTTTTAGTCTGACATGTCTAACATGTTGTCTCACTTGTGAATTTTAATGTCTTTGAATTGTACTGTAAAGCACTTTGTGATGTGTATTCTAGAAAAGTGCTATATAAATAAACTTACTTCCATCTTAATATTAATTGATATTTAGCAGCCTTTAGATTGAGGGTTTTTCACTTTAGTTTGAGGCTGAGTGTCTCCGTCTTCCCCAAGTGGAGGAGTTGGATGTGAGTATATGCAGACTGTGATTGCTGGGTTTTTGTTTATTTATGCTTTCTATTGTTATTTTGCTTTATAAAGAGAAGAAAAATTAAAATATATTGACTGGCTGAAGTCATGTTTGAATAACATGCTCCCAATAAAAATTCTTGAGGGGAAACATAAAAGTGTTCCTCCACTCATTAACAACATTCCTACAGGGTGAAACGTTGTTAATGGTTCCACGCTGAATAATTACGATCTGCTTTAGATAAACAATAGTAGTGATTTATGGTCTCAATTATATTTTCTTCCACAGGTGTGGTACGCAGCATCTTATGCAGAGTTTGTAAATCAGAAGATCCATGATGTTACTGAAGAGGAGAGAAAAGGTGAGGCTCGGTGCAGATGTTTGCCTTCCTCTTTACGTTCCAGTCGCATCTATTACAGCATGGAGGTTATTCCTCATCTTCACCCTTTGTTTATTTCATCAGTGCTGCGGGAACAAGAAAAGAACTGGCCGTGCTACGAGTGTAACCGCCGCTTTGTGAGCTCCGAGCAGCTGCAGCAACATCTGAACATGCATGACGAGAAGCTGAACTCCATTAGCAGGTAAAACATTTTCCTCAGCATCACTTTATATTTGCTCACCTTTCTGTCAGTGAGATTGCATGATATGTAAACTGTCTTTGCTGTCTTAGATCCAGAGGCCGTGGTCGAGGAAGGGGCAGGAGGAGATTTGGGACAGGAAGAAGACCGGGACGCCCACCTAAATTTATCCGTTTGGACCCATTAGTAGATTCTGATGGAGATAAGACAACAGTAAGGGAGACATTTATATGCTCTGTATGTTAGAATAAAGTCAGTAATTTACAAAAAAAAAAAAAAANAAAAAAAAAAAAAAAAGAGAGATTAACAACACAAAAGCAAATAATTTTTTCTAAATATCCACAAAGATACTTGTATCGCTGCATGTTTTAAACAGGAGATGCTGGAACTGACGGAGAAGCAGCCGCTAGAAGAAACGGTGGAGGGAGCTCAGAACGGGCTGAAGGTGGTGGAGTTGGAGCCGGAGGGTGTGGTGGGCTCTGAGGCGGAGGGCCAGCTCATCCCCTCTGCAGGGGAACCGGTTTCAGAGTCAGACACCCCGGGCTCCAACATAGACCTGTCCGTTCCCATGAAGGAAGACCCCGCAACGAGCAGCCAAGAAGACTCCCACCTCTCATCTCAGGACATGCGGCGCGCAAAGAGGATCCGGGTAAGCGTGTGCTCCGCTCACCGAAACGCTCTGGCCTGTTATTTGGTGTCATAGTGGCGAAATTTCCTTCACAGCAGTTTGTCTCTCTTCCTTAATGCGTGCTTTCTACAAAGATGGATGTGCAGGTAGGTGGGACTTAGAGGGTATCAGAACATGCTAGAGTCATAGATTCCTTTTGTCATTTTCCATAGTGTAATTTGTGACATTTGAGGCCACGCCCCCTTTTCCACACTCCATCACATCTATCAACCTCATCCTAAGCCTCAGCAAAATGCTACTTATGATCTACTGTCAGTAAGTAGTGAACCTTTCCTCTCTCTCTCTCTCTCTCTCTCTCTCTCTCTGCCATCTCAGAATGCAGCGCTGCAGCACCTCTTCATCAGGAAGAGCTTCCGTCCATTTAAATGCACCCATTGCGGCAAAGCCTTCCGGGACAAAGACAAGCTGGACCAGCACCTGCGGGTCCACGGCCGTGAAGCTTTTGCCTTTTCCTGCCACATTTGCACCAAGAGCTTCATGAGCGATTCGGCCTTGGAGGATCACCTGTTGCTGCACACAGACCACCGCTCCTATTCGTGTCTCTTATGCCCAGAAACATTTGAAAGGCTGGACCTGCTCAAAGACCACGTAGGGGTCCATGCTGTGGATGGCTGCTTCACGTGTCCCTCTTGCAAGAAGACATTTACTGACTTCATCCAGGTTTGTAATCAGTGTCGCCTAGAACATTAAGAGGATCTGTGATTAACACACACACATTGGAACGTGTCACAAGTCAAGTTTATTTGTGGAGCTCAATATCACTTATAATGTCTCAAAGCTTTTCAGGCCCACCATCAACAGTTTCTGAGCCAAGCTCTCTATGAAGACAAGGAAAACTCCCTAAAAAATCTTATCATATAAGAAAAAACAATAGAGGAAAGCTTGGGATATTCAATGCAAAGAGAGATTACCTCTCCTCGAATGGCCAGAACAGCAACGAACGGCAATAGGAGGCATAGGTGAGGAAGCAGGCAGATTACAACGATACAAAAAAACCCACAATGAATGTTTGCAGGAAAGTATCAGCAAAAAGGGCCATGATCCAGGAAGACGTAGTCGATTTGAAATCATAAGACGGATTCCAGCAGAGTCACATGAAATGAATGTCGACAAGTACATAGTAAAAGTCATGTGACAGTTGGACTGACAAATAAATGCTCCACCAGGCTACTTTAATAAAATGAATTGCCAAGAACATCTTAGCTATTATAAAGCTTAAAACTACACAAAGTAATTGCTCATTAATTGGTTTGTGTGTGTTTATTTGATATTTTACAATGGAGTTTAAGATAATTTACGACAGCATATTAGGGCCATATAAGATGAAAAAAAATGATGGGGGAATTATTTTGAGTTTTAAGAGTCTGTATGCTTATGATAATTAGATGATTTTGTGCTAAAAGCATAAGTATTTATTGCTAAATCTGATGGAAAAGTATAATTTAATAAAGTCATGACCTGCAGGCATAGTCACAACATGAGGTGGTTTTATTCCATCTTATTATTATTCTGACTTTAAAAACTCACAAAATTGTGAGTTTGAAAACTCAAAATAATGCCCACCTGGTTTTTTTTTTTTTAAATCTTATATGGCCCTAATACGCCGTCGTAATAATTTGATGGAATGAAGGATGTGAAGGTTTGTCTTTATAACTGTAAAGTGGTGCGTTTACCTGTGTTCTCTTCCTCAGGTGAAGAAGCATATCCGCTGCTTCCACTCAGAGAAGATCTTCCAGTGCCCAGACTGTGAGAAAGCTTTCTGCCGACCTGACAAGCTGCGTTTGCATATGTTGCGGCATTCTGACCGCAAGGACTTCCTGTGCTCAACATGTGGCAAACAGTTCAAGGTAAGATAAATATGGACAGCATACACAGTCCAGGAAATAGTGTTGGTATCTAGACATGCATGTATCCTGGAGTTCTTCATAATATGTTTTTCTTCTGTGACATTAAGAGGAAGGATAAGCTTCGGGAGCACATGCAGCGAATGCACAATCCAGACAGAGAGGCCAAGAAGGCCGACCGCATCCAACGATCCAAAACCCTCAAACTGAAGGTTCCCACCACAGACTTTGAGAGCTTCATGTTCAAATGCAGAGTTTGCATGATGGGATTCAGACGGAGAGGAATGCTGGTGAGTAACGGCTTTAAACAGCGTGTTATTATTTTTTGGGGGGAATTTATGTGCATTTACCTTTAGTCATCGGTTTACAGGTGAATCATTTGTCCAAGCGTCATCCAGAGATGCGTATAGATGATGTGCCTGAGCTCACCCTGCCGATTATCAAGCCCAACAGGGACTACTTCTGTCAGTATTGTGACAAGGTTGGTTTTTTTCTTCATCTTTTTGGACATGATTCTTATCCTTCCTGCCCATGTTCACACCTAACACTAAATGAGAACCAAGAACTATCAAAAATTAGTTGTTGGTTTTTTTTTTAAACAAGCCAGTATGATTCCAGAGTTCATTGCAGTGCTCTGAAAAGTGTAAAGTTGAGCCAAACATGAAAATTTCCACTTCAAACTCTCATCCAGTCAGAAGAGACCAGCTTTTAGTGTAAACCTGAAGGATTTGTCTGAACTGCAGGTGTATAAGAGTGCCAGTAAGAGGAAAGCCCACATCCTGAAGAATCATCCTGGAGCAGAGTTGCCCCCCAGCATCCGTAAATTGCGCCCTGCAGGTCCCGGAGAGCCGGACCCCATGCTGAGCACGCACACGCAGCTGACTGGAACCATCGCCACAGCGCCCGTCTGCTGCCCGCACTGTGCCAAACAGTACAGCAGCAAGGTGAGTGCACGACTCAGGTGTGTTCAAATATGAATACTGAATATCTATGGAAACTCTTTCTTACTTCTACATTATTGCTTCTAGTTTGTCAGCTTTTAGTTTTGAAATGACGCATCTTTACTGTTTCCTTTAAAAACAAGATTCTTTATTGTTGTTTTGCAAGAGGCCCAATAAAGGTTAAAGGACCATACCAGCCATTTTGCATGTTTGAGCCTAATATATTCAATTTTCATTCACGTAATTTACTGACAGTCATTTCCCAAAGCATACTACTGGAACGGTGAATTAAAAATGTTTTTCCTACCTTCCAGACCTCCATTGGTTTCAGTTCATTCTGCTATTAAAATCAACTTGTTGATACTTGAAACGTTCTTGGGATAGGTAATCCATCATCACCAACAAGACGTGTATTCAGGTTTTTTTTAAAGTTATGTAATTTTAGTGTTTAAGCTCAATAAAAAGCGTGGAGTGAATGTATGCCTCCACCGGGGAATATAGTCCCAAAAGAAGACCTGCGTTTATGGAAAAATTTAAAGGACCGTGACTTCATAAGGCTGTGTAACTATTAGCAGGAGAAACATGGATTTTTAAGGTGGGTGTATCACTTGAATATTTGATTTTGAAAGATTAAGAGATTTTGCAAAATATCAGGAAAGCTGAAATACGGTTTTATCCTTTGGGAAATGATTGTCAGTAACATGTATGAAAATTGAATATATTAGGCTCAAACATGCACAATGGGTGGTATGGTCCTTTAACAACAAAGAAATGAAATCAAAACAAAAGAGCTTTGTGCTTTGGTGTGTCTCAGACTAAAATGGTGCAGCACATCAGGAAGAAGCATCCAGAATTTGCTGCACTTGCCAACTCCATCCAGGCTCCTCTGACTACCGCTGTCATCAGCAGCGCTCCTGCAGTCATCAGTGCAGACGGTACCACAGCTGAAGCCGTGGTGGTACGAAAAAATAATAATAAAATAAACATAGCAGAACACTCAGAAAATTACACAGGTAAATATTCCTTGGTACATATTAAGTAATATACCCAAAAAACAAATCTTCTCCGCAGACCACGGATCTGCTGACCCAGGCCATGACGGAGCTTTCTCAGACGCTGACCACTGATTACCGCACGGCGCAGGGAGACTACCAGCGGATCCAGTACATCCCCGTGTCGCAGGCAGGGGGCAGCCTCACCCAGCCACAGCACATCCAGCTCCAGGTGGTCCAGGTGGCTCCGGTGAGATCCGATTTAGGGCCTAAATGTTTTGATCTCACGTCCAGATAGCCAAACCAAAGTGGCAATAAAATTGTAGAGCCATTAGTCAAGTCAATTTTGTTTATATAGATCAATCAATCAGTCAATCAATCAATCAATCAATTGTCAAATTATCCATATACAAGTGTGCAGGTGGGGTGAAATACTGTTTCTCCAGGATCTAGGTGCTACCTCTATTAGTTAAAGGATTATACCGGCCATTTTGCATGTTTGAGCCTAATATATTCAATTTTCATAACATAATGTTACTGACAATCATTTCCCAAAGCATACTACTGGAATGGTGAATTAAAAATGTTTTTCCTACCTTCCAGACCTCCATTGGTTTCAGTTCATTCTGCTATTAAAATCAACTTGTTGATACTGTAAACGTTCTTGGGATAGGTAATCCATCCTCACCAACAAGACGTGTATTCAGGTTTTTTAGAAGTTATGTAATTTTAGAAGTTACATAATTTTAGCGTTTAAGCTTTTTAAGCTTTTTTTTTTTTTGTTTTGTTTTTTTTAAGATAATAAAAGGTGCTTGTAGTCAAGAAGAAGAAGTACCAGTCACAGCTAAAACAGATTTGAAATTTTGACAGGTTTTTTTGGGGTATGTACATGGTGTGCAAAAAGTTTCCAGTTCCATAAAGTGGAACTTTGGCATGTGCAAAGAGTTTAAACAATATAAACAGATAAACTTTAATATAAACCAACCTTCAGATAAACCAGTATCACATCCAATGGTTCAAACGGCTTTACAGACCCACACATTAACGGTTCCTGACCCAAGCTTTCAAGAAGATGAGAAAAAACTCCTCAAAAACCCTTATTATATCAGGAAAAAATGGAAGAAACTTTGGGAGAGACTATTCAAAGAGAGATTCCTTCTCCTCAAACGACCAGGTATGACAAACAAGCCACAGGAGAAACAGACACATTACAAAGACCTAAAAACAGCGAGACATTAAAACATACATGAAACTATGGCTTCTTATGAAAATAAATCCCAAAGGATTACAGTGAAGAGCCTGTTTTTCTGTGTGTCATATACAGGCACCCTCCCCACATTCCCAGCATCCCACCGTGGACGTGAGCCAGCTGCACGACCCTCACAGTTACAGTCAGCACTCCATCCAGGTGCAGCACATCCAGGTCTCAGAGCCCTCAGCCAGCGGACAAGGTGCCACCCAGGTAAACCCTCATAAACCCTCACTCCTCTGAGGTTCATAAGGTAAGCTAAGCTAAGCTAAGCTAAGATAAGATAAAATAAGATAAAATATAAGATAAGATTAAGATAAGATTAAGACAAAATATAAAATAAGATAAGACAAGATAAGATAAGATAAAAGATAAGATAAGATGAGATAAGATAAACTTTATTGATCCCACGAGGGGAAATTAAATTAAAAGTGTCGCCACAGCAAGTGCAGGTGCGCAAAAAAAAAAAAAAAAANAAAAAAAAAAAAAAAAAAACAAGGTATTGAAAAAGTACCGGTTTAAAGAAAATACAAGTAAGAATAAAATTGAGTTATAAGCTAAATAAAATAAATAGAACAGTGTAAAACTAGAAGATAAAAATTAACAGTATATTTAATGATTAATTATTTACAATGGAAGGATATGGCAGAAAAAATAACTATGAGGTAGGCAAATAAAAACCTTATCAATTACATTAATCTAAGTTATTCAGAAATAGTTTGAAATGTCCTGTTTTTAATGAAAGTCAACATTCTGCTTGTTGATTGATCTTTGGGAATTTCTATTAAATAATAGTTACGAGAGGCATCTCTTCACTCATATTTAGGTCACAGGTCAGCCTCTAAGTCCCACTTCTCAGCAGGCTGGCCAGGAAGTAAGCCCCACCCAGTTGACCCCTGTGACCTTAGCTCAAAGCCACACCCTCCAGACCAGCAGCACTCAGCAGCAGGGTACCGTGCAGCACGCCTACATACCCGGAAACTGGAACTACCGCGGCTACCGTGAGTCCCAGCATGTTTGATGTCAAATGACAGGAAATCCTGACGTGACGGCCTGATTCCTCATGTTGACTTCTTGTTGCCACAGCTTCTGAGATCCAGATGATGGCTTTGCCTCACACTCAGTATGTGATTGCTGAGGCCAGCACGCCTGTATCTGGAGTCAACAGCAACCAAGTGAAAACGGTTAGTGACTGCTGGGTTTTACTTGTTAGATGAACATATTAGAGGATATGGCTTTGATTCAGGGAATGTTTGTGTGGTGCGTTGCTGTAGCAGATTAGCGTCGATGATTCACACTGCAGCTGAAAGTGTCACATCCTGCCAAAGTAGTGCATATATTTTCTAATAAATATAAATGAAGTAGCTCTTTAATTCAAGTGATGGCTCAGACATGCATGCAATAGCAAAATGTGTTTAGAATAAAGTGCGTATTGAAATCTGAAGGTCTTTCCGTGCCGTGTAGAAAACTCTAAAAGGCTTTGACAGATGTGAGGTTTGTGTTGTGTGAAGGCTGCTGCATCTTTTCATCAGCTCTCAGTGGTACCAGATGTTACAGAGACAGTAAAAAAAAACAGGAAGTGAGAGCTGGAGGGAATGCTGCTAATGCTAATGCTGCTAGCTCATAAACGTCTCTCCTGCAGACGCACTACGTTATCTCGGAGGGTCAGACCGAGCTGGAGGCCAAACAGGTGAGCGTCCCTCAGAGCACAGCCCAGGGCCACGCCGAACACCTGGAGCAGCAACCGGCCAATCAGCAGGCCACCACGCAGTACATCATCACCACAACCACCAATGGCAGTGGCACTAGCGAAGTTCACATCACCAAACCCTGAGGCGTTTAGCGGTTCCCCTTATAAACTCAGACCTGTGGACTGACCCTGCATGTACTGTAGCCCTACGCAGCTTTTATGCACACAAACAAACAAATCCATGCACACGCACACGAATAGAGACTTTAACGTACACGCAGAGAGCTGAAGTGTTTCGGGCGACAAGTTTTACGTTTCTGTCAAGATTTTAAAATGAGCTGCTGGGTTGCAAGATGTCAGAAAAATACGTTGAACAAGCAAGAAATACACATTTTGATATTAAAAGGGAACAAAATAATACACAAGAGAAACTAGAAACTGACTTATTTTGAATTTAGAAAAACGAAAAGAGGAAGTGGAATTTTTTTGGAAACATTCTTTCTATCTTACGTCAGTTTTCGGAGATTCTGGGAAGGCCTGCAAAATGAAATCAATCATTTCAAGGGTTTGTATGCTGCTAAAATAATCCAGGTGATGTTAACCAGCTGACATCGTTGTTCTCATGTAGTTCTGGTCCATCAAACACACAAATGATTGATTTGTTAATCTGAAGTCATCTCGTATAATGGTGTGCTTTTATTTTGAAATAAACGTGACACAATTGAAAGTTTTATATGAAAGAATTATCTGAAAAATTTCCATTAAAGCTGAATAATGATTAATTTTTAAAATTCACTCAAACCATAGCACATAACATTTACGGTCATAATGCTGATTTTAGTTCCAGTTTGACTAAATCTCCTTCTAAATGTTACGATTAAAGTATTCAGTTAAACATTTGTCATTCAAACAAAAGGGCCATGTCCCCTTATAAAACAAAACAAAAACATAATTACAACAAAACTGCTTCATTTCCACCTCTAAAGTTAAAAAAACAAATTTAACTGTAGATTAAAATAAAGCCTGAAGTGAAAATTTGACGTATGAAAAACAGGACAGATCTTATAGTTTTCATTTCAGTTCCCATATAATGCAACTGTAAACCCTCATACATTTCTTAAAGTATAATTATTTGCAGGTGAAGGATACTTTTCACCTATTAATGAGACAGAAAATGTAGAATATCGACCATTTCTTCCAGTTTAATCAAGAAATTTTAAGTCTGGAAAGGAAAATCTGAAGAAAAAAGAAAATCTGAAGGAATCCTGCAATTCTTTTACAACATATTATTATGTCTGCCCAACATGGATATCCGTACTTTATGTTGCTGAAATGTGACTTAATGTTCCTGATTTTTTTATTCTTAGACATCTGTTTTTACTTACGCGTCAGATTGCTGGATCTTCCCGATTTCCTAAAATTCAGAGTGACTCCTGTTACCGGACCGTTTTTCAGCTGTCACAGTGTTTCTGTAGTAAAATCCAGAAAATCTAATTGTCGATCAGTTCCGCTCCTTCAAGAGCGGCTAAATGCAGCCAGCGTCTTCAGTCAGGAACATTTTGATTTCTTTGGTTTTACGGACATCACGTTGAGTTCTCATGGATACAGCTGACCTGGAACTGGCAGATTATTTTAACTTTTTTGCAGATGAGTTTTTTGTTGATGGAATACTTGAAGAACAGGAAGTTTTTGTGTCCAATAACACACTTTTCTAGACAAATGACTGCAGTTTACAAATACCATAAAGTACTAAAATTTAGGAATTTTTTTCTGGATATCGTCACAGGTTTGCAGCTTGAAATGATTCTGTGCAAAACGGTGACATAACATTCTTACTGCAGTGTTTTAACCTGCAGCAAGTAAATCAGGGTTGGTACTGAAAAGACAACATAACAAGTTAAAGGACCACACCATCCATTTTGCACGTTTGAGCCAAAGGATAAAACTGTATTTCAGCTTTCCTGATATTTTGCAAAATCTCTTAGTCTTTCAAAATCAAATATTCAAGTGATACACCCACCTTAAAAATCCATGTTTCTCCTGCTAATAGTTACACAGCCTTATGAAGTCACGGTCCTTTAAATTTTTCCATAAACGCAGGTCTTCTTTTGGGACTATATTCCCCGGTGGAGGCATACATTCACTCCACGCTTTTTATTGAGCTTAAACACTAAAATTACATAACTTCTAAAAAAACCTGAATACACGTCTTGTTGGTGATGATGGATTACCTATCCCAAGAACGTTTACAGTATCAACAAGTTGATTTTAATAGCAGAATGAACTGAAACCAATGGAGGTCTGGAAGGTAGGAAAAACATTTTTAATTCACCGTTCCAGTAGTATGCTTTGGGAAATGATTGTCAGTAAATTACGTGAATGAAAATTGAATATATTAGGCTCAAACATGCAAAATGGCTGGTATGGTCCTTTAAAGTAAATTAGAAGGGCGCTCGTTACAGATTAGAATTTTATCCATCTGAATTGTTTCATGAGATTAAATATGCCTGTTGTTTCATTGAGGATGGTTTATTGCTTTTGAAGAAATGAACAAAAATGTAAAAAAAAAAAAAAAAAAAANACTTTTAAAAATTGTAAAAAAAAAAAAGTCCTGGATCTGGGTGCACGACAGCATTTAGCTGGTTCTTTTCTGGGCCGTGCCAGAGTTTCATCAAAATTAGTTCTGAAATTTTTGATTAATCCTTTAAGAAAACACACAAAGCAGCGAACAGACTGGTGAGAAGGAAGAGAATCAGTTTGAGCTTTGTGATGGCAGTCTTTCTGTTGAAGTGTCTTTGAGCAAGGCACCAAATCCTTAAAAACAGCAGGTTTTTTGCTCTGTTCTGGGAGTTTTTGGGTCAGAAAATATGTTCTTGTTTGTCTTGTTTTACACCTTTAAAATACATAATATCTAAGCTTTCTTTGAAGCGCACACAGTAACTTTCCAACGAGGTTAACACACGGAGAGAAGATGTTTTAAAGGCTGTTGAACGACATTCGACCTGTAAAATGTGAAATATAGCTGTAACATTGAGAGGATTTACGTATGTACAGTGTTTCTCATCATTGTTGTAGGTGATTTTGTTATTGTGTTGAGCAATTAAATTCTTTTATATTAGCTTTTTTTTCTGTTTAATTTTTTATTTTGTCTGGATGCGATTATCACCTCAGGATATGATGTCACGGCTAAATGTTCCAGTCAAAACATATGTTTACCTAAATTAATGTCTGGTTAATTATTAAATGATCAAAAATGGGCTGGGTTCCATTTTGGACACGTGACTTCCTGTTCGGCGCTCAACAGGTTGTTCACACGCGGGAAGCTAATAATAGTTTATGATTCAGACAGAAGGAGGAGTTGTTGGCGTTGGGTGGAGCAGGGTGTAGCATGTTTAACACATTCCTTCATGGATGGAGTGAAGGAAAAGTAAAAAGGAAGTGCCCAGATAAAAAAAAACAAACTAATGCAGGCGAGCCGGTTCAGCAGGCTCTTCATGCTGCAGGAGTCACCGTGNAAAAAAACAAACTAATGCAGGCGAGCCGGTTCAGCAGGCTCTTCATGCTGCAGGAGTCACCGTGTTTTAGGCAGCTGAACGTTCTCAGCAGGTTGAAGCGGAATATGTGTGTGTGTGTGTGTGTGTGTGTGTGTGTGTGTGTGTGTCTTTCTTTCCGCTGTCTCAACTGACCACCGCCTCCAGAGGTGGAGGACAGGAAGTGGGCCAGGACTCGACCTGTAAATGGATGGAGATGAGGAAGGAGGTCAGGGAGAGGAAGAGGACTGAGGAGCCGAGGCCTGCTCAGGTATGTCACTCAACGGACCTTTATTCAGGTGTGTGTGTGTGTGTGTGTGTGTGTGTGTGGCTGATTACCTGCTTTTTTTGTTTTTTTNTGTGTGTGTGTGTGTGTGTGTGTGTGGCTGATTACCTGCTTTTTTTGTTTTTTTTTTAATTTATCTTCTTTAGACTCTCCAGGCTATAAGGGACAAAATAAAAAAAAAACAACACACACAGCAAACAACCCAAAACACTTTGCACACACATGTAGGTCAATTCCATTTAGAAATTAAAAGCTGCACAATGTTTTCTTAATCAAATTTAACAAATCTTGTTGAAATCATTTCTTGTGCCCATAAACTTTTTAAATTTTTCAAACTCAGGACTGACTTTTTGATATCGTTTGATTAATTTATTTAATCCTCCTTAAAAACAGAACAGTAAGCACACCGTGAAACTCGTCGCCTGTCCAACATTAAGTTCAGGGTTTGGCGTCTCGCTGCAGGATGGAGGAGACATCTGTGAAACGATGCTCCACCTCCATCATCTGTCAGACTGACAGCAGACTTCTTCCTGCTCATCAGCAGATATCTGCCAAAGGATTCACATCACACACTTTTTTTAGCTTTACTGATTCACGGAGCATCAAAAGCTCTTTTTCAGGAACACCACACGAGTTAAACCTAACTGTCCTAACTTTAGGTTGCAGTAATTTTAGCAAAGTGTCAGTTGAAAATTCTTATTCATATAAAATTCCTCAGGCTCAAGGTATAAGACAACTTCCTCAGAAGAGAAATTCATGAGGTAGAGCTGCTAATGGCAAAGAACAATAAATAAATACACAAAACAACATAAAAAATACAAAACAACCCAGTCTGAACTCCTCATGTAACATTTAGTTGATATCTAGTCTTTCATGTTAGATTATCTGCCCTTTAAAGATGAATAATAGAATGCAGCCTCAAGGGGGCACAAGCCAGTGTCCTCCTTGTGCCGGTCCCAAGCCCGAATAAA
>VXCM01002223.1:0-78385 GCA_014773175.1 Lucifuga dentata | reverse complement strand
GTGCTTTCCTATTTACTTTAATTATGTATAAATGTTGTTGAAGCTGTGTTTTCTTTTTTTGTTGTACGTATATTGATACAGACTGAAATACATTTAATTTCATTTCAATAATTATATATTTTAGTCACATGCAAAAAAAAAAAAAAAAAAANAAAAAAAAAAAAAAAAAAAAAGTTGCATACAATCCATTATATGGATTTGTTTGTACTATATATGTTTTCACTTTAAAGTGCTTTAATTCTATGCCCTCTCCTGACCCTCCCCAGATATTTGCTCTCTTGTTTTCTATTGTTCCAGTTGAGCCCTTATAATTGGATTGGCTCCTCTTTCGTGAACACATGTGGCTTGCTGGTTAGCTGTCACGTCACAGGTGCTGGGTTTGAATCCGACTATGGCTATGCGACCCCGCACAGGATGGGTAGCTACTGTACTTTATATAAATTATGTACCTGCTACTCTCTCTCTCCTCAATCATACTTAGCAACTTTAGGCTTCTATTACTGTCATCAAATGTTAGTTTTGGATCTAGAGTGATCAATGGGAGAGGAAATGAAGAGTCAGTCTGCCTCCAGATTCCAGAGCAGGAAATGGTTTATTATGAACTTCCCAGATGATAATGATGAAATTATAAGTTAAGAACGTTTGTGCCATGTGCAGGAGTCTTTTACAGTTTCTTCTGATCTGTCAGAAGAAGAATTGTACTGTATTACTGTGGGAATTCTGTTTCACCATCTACCTCTGGTGCAGCAGATGTCTGTTGTTACCGTTCTCATGTGACATAAGTCGCAGAAACAGATTCCCACAATGCCTCATCAATGACCACAAAATATGATGCATTTGGGAATTGTGCAAATGTGTTTCGTTACTGCATGGAGATTTCATTCTGTTATGACCGGAAGAGTTTGCAGACGATAATAAACAAATACAACAATTGTATAAAAGAATCCAGCCACTAATCCACAAACACATGTCAATAATTCATACCACCCTTTTGTGCATGGGAAACTGAAGATTGCCTTTAGTGTGGACAATTAATCTTTTGGACAGTTGACACACCCTCAGAAGAGCTCTGATCATTGGATTATTCCATTCGGTTAAACACTATGCTGTGATTTTATTATTAACAATAAATTATCTTGTAGCGTTTGTTTATGTGTGAGTCTCTCAGATTACAATAACTGTTTTGCTTTTAATTACAACCAAATGGATTGGTTGAAAACAATCAGGAGATAGATTGCGGGTGTAGTGCACTGTTATTTATCAGTGCTGTAACATCTTATGAGATGGCAGATCATGGACCACTGACGATCTGCCAGATCATCATTGACAGATCATCTGCCAGTGATCTGATTTTATTCAGATCAATGGCAGATGTTTACGGCTCATAATGAAGGTCCATGGTGCACTGAAATAACTCAGCATCCGAGGATTGTTCACAGTATTTATTTACCAACATGTCTGTCATGGCATTAGGAGAAGGCTCTGTAAATCTACTGCATGTTTGTTTTACAGTTAACACATTTTCTTTTGTCTACAAAGCCTGTTTTGGGTTTTTTATGGAGCAACTGTCAATGAATGCCTTTATCACTTTAGCTCTCTGTTTTATCACTCTACAAATAAACTAAGAAAAGAAACAACAGATGGTTTCTCTTCTCTTTGTCTTGCATTAGAATACATTTCCATCAACTAACAAAATCACGGCAATGACAAATCAATTTCTTAACAGTGCACACATAAATATATTAATTTAATCTGTGCTCAGTTAATGTTAAATGTTATCTATTTGGAATTTTCTCTTCAGTCTTGTATACTGCACATCTCTGATGTACAGGAAAAACAGTATGCAGAGGCCTTTATTTGCATATAATGATGATATAATGATATGCGGTGCTCCTCAGTGTTCCCAGATATCACAGTGCCAGTCAGCTTTTTGTGTTACTCAGGTGTTCCTTCGTGTATGACATATAAAAAATCTTCCATATAAATTCATGTGTTCCTAGAGGAGCCTGAGAACAGTATATAGACAATCTAGCTAACCCAGTGAAGACCTGCCCTCTCCCTTCTCATCTTTGCTCAGAGAACACTGGTGTAGGAGAATTTATGCAGCCTATTTGTACCTGTATGTAAATGAAGTCATGAACTCAGTAGGTTTTGTATATATTTTGTACTTGTGTTTTTTTTAACTTCATGAGTTTTTGTAAATATTAATAGTAACTTGTTCATTTTATTGTCATAGAAACAGAAATTTGACCAACAAGTAGGCTGTGTCCGCGTTATGTGCTGTTCACTGCCAGAACAAGCTCCTCTACAACTTTCCAAATGAATTAAACATTTTAAAAAGTGTCAGTGTGCGTGTAATTCTGTCAGTCATCTTAAAATCACAGTTGACTATCTTTGTTTTATTTGCTTTTTTTTAGTAGTGGTAATTTGGGACATTTTACTTAAATAGCAATGACCACTGGATGCAAAACCTTTCAGGTCCTCTACTTTATGCATCCTACTGTCAACTTAGCAATTGCACAAGGAAGCTCATAAATCTCCCTTTCTCTGTCTCTGTGTGTGTGTGTGTCTTTCTTCTTCATTTCAAGTGTAAATCAGTGGACTCTTCTGACACCGTCATCCTGTTAATGCTACCCCCTCACGTTAGGGCAGCAGAGGGAGGAAGTGACCACATATGGACCTTGTTACCTTCCCACAGACTCGATGCATGCTGCGTGTGTGTGTGTGTGTGCGCGTGCGTATACATGTGTATGTGCATGTGTGCCTGTGTGAGTGTGTGAATGAGGGGGGAACATCCACAAAAGATCCAAATCTTCATGCATAGCCATCCTGATTAAAAACAAACAAAAAAGAAAAAAGAAAAAAAGAAAAAAAAAGAAAAGTCATAGCTCTTATAGGTACTTATATTGGCAATGGTAAGCACCTTTAATTCTATACCCTCTCCGTCCCTCCCCAGGTATTTGCTCTCTTGTTTTCTACTATCCATGTTTTTCCATTTTACTGTGTTTTATTCCTCCTTCCTTATCTTGCATTTCCAATCCAGATTAGATAACCTTGAAGGATGAGGTGTGCTTGAATCTGTCCATTAATAGCAAGATAATTTGGGAAAGAAAGCAATTTGCATTATTTATCTGAAACTTTTACAATAAGAGCTTAAGGTGAAGATGACCCACTTCTTTAAATGGAACAGACTAATGTACAGACTTGTGAATCTAAACCCTAAACATTCTCACGACTTTAGCACACAAAAAGAAAATTAAAATATTTCAAATTGAGGAAACTAACATCCCTCTGCTAGTGTTTGGTTGAACACAAACTATTTCCTGAGCTCTAAGTGATTATTCTCACCATCATGACTGCATGTAAGTGAGAGCTGTTAGGAGAGTGAATAATACATCTGCACAAGACGCTGTTTATTTCTAACTGTCAAGCAACACTTCCACACGTGAGGAAATGACAACACAGAGTACATTTAATGTGTGTTTCTCTAACTTGGCTTTTCCAAAAGGTTACTTTGGGACTTGGGAAATGAAAGATAAAAGACATGCTTCTTCTTATATCTTCATTTTGATTTATTTAAATCTATTATTGGCTTAGTTGAGTATACACATACAAGTGCAAAAATACTCATATCTACAAGCAGATACAAGGGGATGATAGTTGTAAGCATTTTGGAATATGTAGCGGGAAAAAATACAGATTTTCTCCTCCTGTGATGTTGCTGTTGGAGCGTCACCGCCGAGAGCAGGGAGGCCTCTTACTTAGAGACATCATCTCCCTCTCTCAGCCTGAGTCATGTCTGAAAGACTAGGAGGGGACAAAGAAGTCTTTGTAGCACTCTCCCTTCCAAACATCTAACAAGTCTCATCTCGGCAACAACTGTGAGGAACATATTTACATTTTTCTCCCTGAAGCAAACATTAGCTGGAAATGCCCAAGCCATCAAATACAAAAGACATAAAGGATGAGCAGTTGTTGTCATCCCTTATGCTGATGATTTTAATCAACCAGCGATTTCTTCTGAACCACTTTTCCGTCATCATGTCTCATACCAGTCACACCCAGGGACTGCAGAAAATTAATAGTGGTTGAGGATGAGCGATTAGGATGAAAGACAAAAACATATTGCGTGATTAACTGTGTAGAATTCTACTAATTTCTTAGAACTAGTATACCATCATTGCGATTAAAGATAGCTTGCATCATAACATCATCTCCAAAAAAAAAAAAAAAAAAAAAAACCTGGTTAAATCTGCTTCTTATGAACCCACAGCAACATAAGGCGGACCGGATTTGTCTGATCTTTATCTTATGTTGTGGTGTGTATGTGAAGGGTATGACAGCTTGAACTGAATCATAACCTAATAGTTATTTACAGTCTCTGTTCCCTCTGAGCACAACACAAAAAGGCCTTGCTGATGTTTTTTTGGTGTTATTTTCTTGCTTGGTTTGAGGATTTATTGCTGCAGCTGAGAATTCAGTGGTTCTCTAACATCCTTATCTGAGATTGACCACTGCTGTCCATTTATTTCTCTGAACTTGAAGTGAAAAAAAAAGCCATTAGTCCTAAGATTAGTAATATGTTTTTAACCTGATAGGATACAAATTGAACATATTTTCATGTAGGGTCTATTTCCAAACATTTGCAATACAAAAACACGTTGATTCACTTCTACCGTCCCATGCAGCAGCACTGCTGTGTACACGTTTGCTGTCAGCATCACCATATGTAATTTATCTAAATTATTAATATTATTGTTATTATAGATATCAAGACATCATAGGTACAGCCTCATCAGTGTAAGTTTCAAGACAGCTATTTATTTACTATATTGTCCCTTACACTCCTGTAATTCTGCTTTAATTGACTTTGCATGTATCCTGTGTGTATTTGCACTTTATTCATATTTGCTCCATTTGTATTCATATTTATACCATATGTTTCATTCATATCTGTAATATGGTTTTGTTCTTATTTGATATTTTATACTTTCTAATGCTTTACCTACCTGCAATATGCCTCTTTCTATTGTCTATTGTATGAACAGCTTAGCAGAGCTTGGAACAATTTCCTTCAGGATGACTAAAGTTATACAGTGTTATACCTATCCCTTGTGGATGATTTGATCTTTGTCTCCCAAGTTCTTCAGTAACTGATATGTTTGCTGGAGGATGGAGTTTAAGTTTTGGTCAGTAACTCATCCTCATATTTCAGAGATCTGACAGAAATATTTTAAAAGGTCACCAAAGGCAAGATTAATGCTGTGGATATTTTATATGCAATGATAAACAATTACAGGAAATAAAACTGTCAAAGTGTGAGTGATGTTGGGAAACCCCTTTGTGAGGTTGGAAAACGGGTTTCCCAACAATGGATCTTTGGAATATTGTGTGTGCCCCTACTAAATAAATCAAAACATTAAATAACAACAGCAAAGGAACAATATGAAGTGTTTACGTTTGTCAGTATGATGGATTCTGTTACACTGGGAGTAGGCTATGAAAAACATTTCTTCATATTTATATTTTGAGGGTTATTTACCAATATTTTGAATGAATACTTTAGAAGTCTGTCGGTGCTGAAAGAGACCTTTGCTGTTTTTCAGTAAAGAGTTACACGCCACTGACATTTAGTTTTATAACAGCGGTGCTATCAAAAATCAAGCTTCCTTCCTTTTAATTTTTGAAACAAGTTAAGTATAAGTAGCTGTTAGACACTGTATATAATCCTGAGAGATTTCCCAAGAGCAAGGAAAGGATGAAGAAGAAAAAAAACAAAACAAAAAAACAGTAGGAGCCAGACACAATACATCAGCCAGGTGGCACAGTGTCAGAATGTTTTAATATATATCAAAAATAATTGCCGAAAATCTCTGCTCTCTGTATTAAACTATGCCATTCCTATGTGACATAATATTGCACCAGTCTCTGCTAATACCTACCTACCTACCTGCCTACCTACCTACCTACCTTCCTTCCTTCCTTCCTTCCAATCCCATGATCACATCACAAATCAAGTGGGCTCACTATCCCATCCATCATATCCTCCAATTATTAGAGGGTTTCATAAATTTACCCCAAAAAAGCATCTTATGAACCTGAAAAAAAAAAAAAAAAAAANAAAAAAAAAAAAAAAAAAACTGTATGAAAAGTCCAAACTATTAAGATGGGTGCCCCCTATCACCCACTATTCATTCTCAAGTATTTAAACAGTCTGATTAAATCTACGATGGTTTCCAGCCAAAATCCTGCTGTGACTCTTAAACAGCAGTTCTTCACTTCTGTGGTCTCACAGTGCTTCTAAACAATGTTGATTATGGCTTCAGTTGCTCAATACAGAGAGTGTTATTTTCATTGCCCAGCCCCAAATCCTGTGGCCAGTTGAGTGTGAAAATGGCGTGTTTGGTATGGTATGGCGTATGGTAATGTATTACCATACTCACAAGTTAATACAAGTTAATACAGTAACAGTCCAACTCTCACTATGACACTGTACTGCCTCTGGTTTTATGGAGACCATTAAAATCGATGAAACACTACAAGTCGTCAGAGCAGCACAAGACTGTGATGTGAGGAAATGTGTCTCTGTGAAGAGGATTATAGACTAATAAAGTGAGTTATGGTTATGGAGGACAAGCATTATAAATCAAACATGTTTACAGAGTTTTCTTGTGGAGCAAAGAAACTGTTTTACTTACAAAACTGATCCAGATTCCACTATGCCATCCTGCTCACTAATGCTTAGTGTCCATAATGAAATCTGTTTGGTGATGGCTGAGGATTTGTGCCATGATTTATGATGTGTCCTGTAACTGTAGTGACTATTAAAATGTCATAGTCCATATACTTGTGATGAAAAATATGACACAGGCCTGGATTTATACAGTATTATACAGGTTGATAGATTAAGTATGTAATACAATTTAATAGTGGCAAAAGATGTAAAAAAAAAAAAAAAAAAAAAAGGACAAATATAAATATAGAAAGGCTACATCACTGTCTATATCTGCAATTAGAGAAAAAAAAATAATGAAATGTACAGTGAGTAAAGTTATTGTCACAGTTATAGTAGTTATAGCTTTTTCAGTTGTTAAATATAAATTTATTGATGCTTTAAAATAGTATTTTAAAGTGATTATTTAAATATATGTTTTAAAAAAATGTATGTCTTTAAATACCCTGTGACCCTTAACAGGACAAACGGGTACAGAAAATGGATGGATGGATGGATGTCTTTAAATACACAGTATGCACTGATGATAATATAATGATATATAATAACTACTTCAATATAAAAGCAGCAGAAAAATAGATTGTGATAAGGAATATGACAGGTAGAAATTTTAAGAGAATAAACAGTGCAATGCAAAGAAAGTACTGAATGATCAATCAGCCATTTTACAGAACAAGTTATTGCATATGACCTCACATTGCATCCCTCTTTTAAACTCTGAACCACATTTTTTCAAATGAGCAAAATGGAGAATTGTCTCCTTTCAAAGAGTGAAGCCCTGACTGAAGACTGAAACAGAAATGAAGCCTTCTGGATGATAAACACTTGGCCATGAATGAATTCACTGTGCTGTCATATCTTTCTATTTGTGTGTCTGCTTGTGTTCAGTATGTATTGTATGTGAAGTAGGTGTCCATATGTATGCACTTGTGCCATGCATGCGTATGTGCCACGTGTGTGCATCTTTCGCTGGTTAAGAGCTCTCACTGTTCTTCAGTCTTAATATAATCACTATTATTATTATTATTATTATTACTATTATTATTATTATTATTCTGGAATTACTGTTCCTGATCAGCTGGCTTTGCTCAGCTGTACAAGTGCAAGCTGTTACTGTGTGTGTGTGTGTTGTTCCTATGGCAGCTTTGAGAGATGGAGAGGAGAAGAGAGACAGAAATCTCTCCTCAGCTCAGCTCATGTCTGGAAAACTGCCTGTTGGACTCGGCCGGCCAGTGGAAACACTCACCAGTCTTCCTGGAAATGATAGAGGAACTTTAAACTCTGGCAGTCAGACACTTCACACCACTGATTCAGACATAAAGGATGTCCAAGATACAAGGTAGGCCCATAAATGCATTTAGTTTTATGAATGATAGAGGGAGTGATGCTGATAATCTCATGTAGCCTCGTTCCAGTCATTCTGTTATTGTGTAGAAAAGTTGAACCTATAGCCAGAATTCCAAAGATCAAATTTTTTCCTGCTACAGTATATGAGGTTTTGTAGAGAGTTTTGTTACACCTACATCCATTATAAATTCTTCATCTGTGTAACATCAGATGCTCAAACATTGCAGCATCTGATGTGCATCACACACTTCAGTATACTGTTTCATATTTTCAAGAGTAGTTTGACATGATATTGAGTGTCAGTACACTGTAAATCCCAATTTGTCAACTCTACTCAAAAATTTTGTGGAAACAGCTTGCACACAAATCACCTGAGTACAGTAACAAGAAGTTCTGAGTACACTTAAGACAAAGTAAATGTGTCACGACCCTTATTTTGGAAAAAATAAAGTAGTCATATTGTTTTTTTAAACTATCATTCAAAGTTGTGTATACGTTTGGTACTTACTATTTGGTAAATATTACATTTTTACAGTTATTGGATAGTTTGACAGTGCAGAGTGACAGGAAATAGGAATGAAGAGAAGACAGGTTGCTAACAGAGGTCTGGCACATGATGGATGTCTGAGACTGTTGGACCAGCATTTGCCATGTTGATTTCCTGAACTTCCTCTGGTTTGTGCTGTCTTAGCCACTAGCTTTCAGAATCATTACACTGAGAGACTGCCTGGCCTTCGTGCTTGATTTTATTTGTTGCTTTCATATAGTCCGTTGAGACTGTAAATGTGATTAAAGGCAATACAAATAAACATGACTAGACAAAACAAGTTTTGTTGAAAAGGTGAAAAGACATGATAGGAACCTTATTGTCTTGGTTAAAAATGAGCTACTTTTGGCTGAAAAATGAAACTTTTAAGGTTACACATAATCATTCAGTATGTTATGCCTGAATAAACTTATTTACAATCTCATGTGTCTGTTACTCAGAGTAAGATTACTCCAATTTATGCCGATTTCAGCCTAATTAAAGTGTTTGCATGATTAGAAAAAAATCAATTTATTGCCATAATCTGAGTATAATTGAAGTTTTAATGCATGCAAACGTACTGACTGTTCAACAGCATTTCAGTGGCTATATATTATATATATAGCCACTGAAATGCTATATTTCAGTACATATCAAGGACCTGAAACACATGGAAATATAATTTAGTCACTGAAATGCTGTTAAAAACAAGACTTAAATGCAACTTAGATTTTTTAAAAAGATAACTTCAAAACCAAATTTGACAAGCTGATACTGGAACATCCATATCTTCCAAATTCTAAATAACTGAGTAGGATGCAAATGGAAGAGCAACAGATGTAACCTGTATGATTCAGCTCGTCTTAAAAACTGTTATCTGTGTGCTGCCATGAAGTTGATTGTGGACACACATTGTCACATTAGGATAATACAGCTTTATTCCAACCAGACTCGGAATATTACTCTCAGGATCTCCAGTACTGCACATTAACTTCTTATCTATTACTATCACTGACACATCTTCTTTGGCAGATACAGGCTTGTTCCACAGAACTTCTCCCTCAGGATAATGAGCGGAGAGTGAATGCCACCTTCAACGGAGACGTAGTTTCTGTGACCACGGGGAGCTGTCTGACAGGACTAAGTTTAAAAATTTCTCGTTACCATAAAATTTCAGTGGAAGGAGTAAAGGTGACCTAGAAGTCCTGGGTCTTGCCCTCCTATTGCTCTTACACCATAAGTTAATATGTGCAGTATACCTCTTTAAGCAGGCCGCTGGCAGGAATATCCACTGTCCATTGTAAACTCATTCACGTACATTGTAATCAGGCTCGCGACCGACCCAGACTTGCCCTACATGAAAGATATTGGTGTCTTTCAGCTGGCAACTCTTGTCATTTGTTCCCTTAGAAGCAGAAAACAGAGGTTGCATATTCCTAATGAGGAAGTGAGGACAGAACAAAGGCTTTGTATGAACCTGACATCAAGTATTTTTAATTATGCTGCTTCCCAGGCTTTGTAATCCTCTCTGTCTAAAGAGGAGTTGGGTTTGTAGATGAAACCACAGCTAGTGACTTGCCCTCATAGGAATCATTAAGCCTCAGGCTTTTAAATAAATAAAGAAGAGGGAAAATACAGGTCACAGAGAGGTTAAGCACTCAGATACTCTGAAGTTAGGCCTGTGGATAATCAGTCCTAGCTAATCCACTCTATCTCATACGTATTTGTGTATCGTACCCTTCTCTAGTTTTGTCTTTTCATTACCCCCTGACTCACTTTTTTCTAGGCATCTCTCTTGTAGTTTTCACTCCCCCTATTTGTCTCTCAGTCCCTCAACAGCAGTAATTCATATAGTCTCCACTGAAAATTTAAAAGGCCAAGTTCAGTTTGGACACTTCTGGTTCCCTCAGCAGGAGATGGTAGAGACTTTATTGCCTGATTGCCTTTGAAGTCCCCAAAACGACTCAGCAAGAGTCAAAAGAGCCTCTCCTGCTGGATCAAAGCAGGAAACAGATGAGGAAATTAGAATAATGTGCTTTGGATGCACTCCTGCAAGAGATTACCAATGATGAGGCAGAAAGCATAAATACAATGGATATGAGTTATTGCTGATATAATTATACATTATGTTGTGATGTACAGTTCTATGAATACTACAAATACCCAATTATCTACTGAGGACAAATTTGCAAGTACAATAAAAGATTCAGGGGCATTTAATTTAGCCTCTGTGCAAATGTACTTATAGTTCAGATGAGCATAAATTTCCACACTCAGCGAGGAAACAAACAAATAAATAAATAAAAATCTGGAAATAAAACTGAATGAGCTCATTATTGTACCATTCAGTGAGGTTGTCATGACTCTTGACTATCTGCATCAATCACACTCACCTCTCCACTGAGAGGGAATGACGTAGGCTTATTACAGCATGGCTGACATTAACCACAATTATTCATGCAAATTCATGGTACATTAAAGCCAGCAATGAGGTGTTTTGGATTAGAAGCTGAAATTTTATGCCATCTCATATACTGGGCTGCTCTTATTAATGTTAAATGTTAGTGAGTTTACAGTGAAAGGTTTAATTGCTCATTATTTATGAAAAAAGATGAAACTTTTCACAGACAGTTTCACAAGGATGTACATCAAAATTAATGTCTAAAACTGTTTTATTAATATAGCAACAACTAAGTGATATTAATCTTTGATGCTGGTCAGTGTAGATTGTAAATTATGCTCTGTAGGCTGTCTTCTGTCCTAAAAACAGTTATTTGGCCAGCAGTGTTTCTGATTTATGTGAAAGCCCACTGTAACACAAAATGAAAACTCGCCTTTACTCTAGATCAAGTTTAAACAGTCCATAAAAACTAAACAACTACTTATCTTACACTCCATTTGGTCACAATAATTTAGACTTTGCCAGCACTGACTGAGATGGAAATTGAGAGAAACTGCAAGGGTGAAGCTAATGATGCTCAATAGATGACATGTAAAACACTCACTTTTGACACGCTGAAAGAAATGGGTCTATTTTCTCATGTCTTTAGCAATTTGGCATCAGAATAAGCAAATTTTGATCAGCCAACTCAAACAGGAAAATCAAGAGGGACCAGCATTAAGTCACTTTAGAAACAACGAGAACAGGCCAAATGTTGTTTTAGGCGTCCAGCCACTGAGTCATCGCCATATATTCTTCTTTATCATCATTAAACAACTGTGTTTTGGGGAGATTAAAAGGACAAAAAATTTCTATCTAAAGATCACCAATAATTAATTTATTTTAAACATGTCTCAACAGGTCCAGGAGTCAATAGATTAATTCCCTTAATGATTGTTCTTTATTGCTGCACCCCAACTGAGTCAATATTCTTCATAAATTTATCGGTTTGTGTGAATAAGCAGAGCAATCATGATCTTTCCAACGTTGCAACACTAAAGATGGCCTCAGGTCTTTGCTATCATTTCCCTTTTCATCATCACCAAGACATTAGCTTACTTCACTAAAGTGATGTCCCTCTGCTTGACAAGTATCTCTGCTCCTGAAGATAGAACTGAGAGCCTCCTGCTCCTCTGTGTCTCCTGTATCTGCGTCACGGCCTGATAATCACCGATTTACCGGCAGGCTTCACTTGATGCTTTATCTAAGCCAGTGCATGCCGGAACAGATCGCATCCCGTAAGAAGGCTTTGTGTGGAGTGTTCGGATCTGGACAGTCATCAGTGATCACAGTTTCAAACGTGAACATGTCAACAAGTCACCTGCTTTATTTAAATGCTCGACACCACACAGGAAAAAAAACAAGAGTTAAACACACTTTAATCTTTGCAGATGAAGGACTCGCACTAGAATGGCAGTTTTTACCTCAGGTACATTTGATTTGTACCTCGTGAACCCCAGCTTAGGCCACAATTTGTTGTTTCTACTGAGATTTGTCTCTTTTCGTTTTGCGGCCTGCAAATACACTGTATGGTTGCCTCTAATCGGTTTTAAATAACCAGCCTTTAACTGAAAACTGTTTCTACCAAACACTCTGATAAGCCAAGTATATGTTACCTGTGCATCACGAAACGACTGAAAAACAGTTTACCTTTTGAGAAGTTGGAGACCAAAACTTGTTGTGAATATAGGACATAGATTCATCAGGTGGACAGAAATATTACTCCAGTTAGTTTGTAATGTTGTTGGAGGCACTGCTCTGCTGGCGACTCGGACTCACGCATTGTTGCTGGCGGCCAAAAAAGTCATGAGATCATAGGGTTTGTGCAATATAATTCAAATCCTAAAATGGTGCTACTGTATGCCATCCAGTTACAGGATATGTGTGAGCTGCTTTCAGATTGTGTTTACATATTCTTTTTATTTAAAAAAATATATATTTTAATGTATTCTCTAAATGTGTTGGTGTTCTGTGTCTTGTGTATAGCAACATGGAGTCCAAAACAAACTTCCACATGGGAACATTAAAGTATATCCTATCTTGTCTGTTAGTTTTCTGGGTGTATAAGTAGGCAACTAATGGCTTACATGTGTCATAAATTAAAAGGTCAACCATACGTCAGGGCTGTGTGTCTGCAAAATTGTTTTGCGAGATTGTTCCCTCCTAGTGGTCAAAAATTCATTATTGCAGCTATAAAAGTTGTGGAATAATGTTGACACGTAATTTAAAATTGGACTTTCATGATACGCAATATATCTACACATACTACAGTTTGACACTGAAAGATTTGTATTCTAAATAGCTAATTACACGTGGTCATACGTTTTCCAAAAGGTTTTGGACATATTTCAGTCCCCTGAACTTCAAAGCTCAACTGTTCATTAGAGGTTTTAAAGGCAGAACCCTGTTTCATATTCTGTTGCAGCTTATACATGTAGCAGAAACAACTGTGGGACTGAATACTAGACAGCTGTACTAATGTGTCTTAGAATGAGCAGATAAGTGGCGATGTCATGTCTTGTGGCGCCATAAGCTGATATTTCCTTTGCAGTCAAAGTCTGAGGATGAGTGTTGACTGCCAGGTCAGTGAGGAGGTCATCACAAACTCTTCACCGTCCACCTCACGGCGGAAAGAATCCCGAGGACTTCCAACAGATATAGAGCACTTTTCCATTAAACTCAAAATAATTATCTTTTCCTTTTTCAAATGTACGTAATGAAAGCAAACTGTTGCGTGTAAGTGAGTTCATAAAGACTGAAGACAGACAAAATGGGTTACAAGTTATCGTGTATTTTGCATGTTTGAGCACATTACAAATGACGCTTTATCTTACAATGTGGTATTAACAACAGAAAAAAACCTTATACTCAAGAGTGTAAATGCCAAAAATAACCATCCAAGTGAATTCTTTAATAAACAGCGCCAACTGACTGTACTTTAAAAACATCAGTGGCTCTTTGAGGCAAATATGTTAGACAATCAGACACCTGAAGGGCTGATACCATTTTGTTTGATGTGTAATACGATCACCATTTGTAAATAGGGCACAATTATTGAAATATTTCACAATCAGACCTTATTACAATTTCAATTCTTGTTTCAGGACTTTCAGACAAATGCAAATGTGACAACATTAAGAACAAAACTAATTTCACTGACATGTTTTTTTTAAACAACTGATTGAAATATTTGGACCAACATTATAGCCTTTGATCCCACAAATTATGTCAGAATTCCAGAAAGCACTGCNCCCCCCCACACACACATACATCTTGAGTAAATACTCTCCATAAGCATACAGGAGGAGCCCCTAGAGAGATCTAGACACACTCCAGGGCTATCTGCTCACCCCTCTTCCAGCTCATACACATTTTCCCTCTCCAAGGCTGCAGTGAGTGATGATGGGTCTCCATTCTTACATTATCTAAGTGACAACCACCGGCGTTCCAGTTGTGCTTCTGGGATCGCATTGTCCCTGCCTTGTTGCCTGTTTACTTCCCAATCTTTCCATTTCTTTACGTTTCTTTGGACTGCTACTGTAGAAATAGTATACTGAAAGCCATGATGACACAGCAGCAAGCCACCCAGGGACTCTTCCTCTCACCTGAACAGGTGCAAGACAAAATGTGAAGTTCAGCACTACAGCTGTCATAACAACTTGGGTGACGTTTCATTAAAATCAACAAAGAAATGCAACAAGCATAGCTTACCTATTCTGGCACATTTCCAGAAAATTCCTAGAAGCCTAAAATACGTAAAAATGACAAAATTACAAGAAGGAACAATCTTTCACCTCTATTTATACTTCCTTGTGTGTAAAATTAAACTGTCCTTTCACACTAGCTGACATCATTGTCCTGATGTAGGAATATTTTGAAGGTAAAAGGAGGCTGTGTGTTGTGTTGTGTTGTGAAGGTAGGAGGTAGAATAAAAGCTGGCAGGCCTCAGTCAAAACTTTACAACTGACTACCATCTTCTGACCAGGCAGCCATCAGAAATCCATTTTCATGTAAGGAATATTTTCAGGGGAAGAGAAGAGAAGCCTTATTATCTCTGCTGAGGCAAATGTGGCATTCCAGGTATCAATTTTCTGATACCTAAAACTCACTTTTATATGAAGGAATTTTCATAGTTTAATCCTTAATTTTATCTTCTTTTTCTCTTACCATTGTTTTTAGTTATTTTGTTGGTGATTTTAACAAAGTTATAACATGTCTTTGCTAACAAATCAAGAGGGAAAATATTAAATCACCCCAGCTGCCACTCTAGGTTTCACGCCAACTGAGAACATGTGTGTGTGTGTGTATGTGTGTGTTCTTGGGCCGAGCCATTCTTATTACAAGTGAACCATTTTTTGGATGGAGTCTGTACATCCAAAAATAATAATGATCAAATTGTGATGAAAGTATGGCATATCTGCTACTTTATTCACATCAGTAAAGAGCTCCTAACTATAGCTAAAAAGATATGTTAATAATAAGGGTTTTAAATAAATTAAAGTCAATATGTTACAGGGGTCACATTTTCAGATCGTAAGCATCATGACTCCATAAGACCAGAGGTAAAGTCTCTTAATTGCTTCTGTGTTATTATGGGATTAGTTTAATTTGGTGCTTTTGTTTTTGCTCTTGCTCATCTTGAAAGAATACTGTATATACTGTACCCAACAAGGAACATTTACAATGAAAAATAAACATAAAAAAATAATGGGAACAATATTTATAAATAATTAATTGAAATAACTGCTGCCTGGTGGATCAGTTATATGATGAAAAGCAGAGCTTAACATCTCAGAAAAAGTAATTACAGTTTTCAGTGTACAGTATTCTGTGAGAGTCCATATCTGATTAATGAGTTAACTAACACTGCAGTGACTTAGTTATGCTGTATGATATAACACTGTCTCCCACACAAAACAGATAGAAATACACACACAGGGCTGACTTTCACAGCAGCTGCACTGACAACTGCTCAGATATGTACTGTAAGGGATCTTACCCGGTCTTATGCTTGTCTAGCAGGCTGGGAGCCAGAGCTCGGATGTAGGCACAGGTACAGATCAGCAGGAGAATCACTGTTAGCAGTGACTGAAAGTTGAAAATGGCCGACTGCGAAACGTAAAACAAGACAATGAAGCAATTAGTACACAGAAAGCAGTGACATTAAGCAGAGCTTGTGCAACTTACCACTAATATAAGTCTTGTAAGTGTTAACTTTTGTTTTTCCTCCAATAGCCTCATCAAACACTGAACTAGGGTTACTTATGGCTCACACTAGCATTGTTGATCTTAACACATGTTGTTTGAGGTGTTCAGACAAGCACTGTGACAGTTAAACATTAAATTGTGCTTTCAATCTCAGCTATAAAGTATAAAACTGAAGTCTGACAAATAGAAAAACCATGTGAGTGCATACACTCTCACACACACATTCATGCTGTCACTAATGATTAATGTGATTACAGTTAATCTCATTGTCAATTAACCTCTTGGTAATTTTTAATTAATTGTTAAATTATGTCAAATGTCATGGTGAGAAATGTAAGCACAGCTTCTCAGGCCCAATAAACTGTTTTAAACGGTTAAAAACAAACAACAAACAAGGGGATTTGATTTAAAGAGATATGAAACATAGAAAAGCAGCAAACTGTCACATGGTGAAGATGTATGTCTGACATTTTTTACTTGATAAAAGATTAAACAACAAATCAATTATAAAAATTGTTGTGGATTAATTTACTACTAGAAGCTAATAATGTAAGACAGACCGAGACTACAGTTTTAATTATTATTTAATTATTTGACTTTGATATGATTGTTAAGTTTAATATGGTCTTCAGGAAATAAATTCGTGATGCACATATCAGCATCACTTACATTTATATAATTCCAGAGTTAACAACAATAACATGTTTTTAGTTTTTTTTTTATTTTTAAATACCATATACACACACACACACACACACACACACACACGCTCCCTGTGAATGTGCTATGCAGCTACGTGGCACAACAACTAACAACGCGAATTACTCGATCTTATGAATTATTAATTGCCTCCATTACATTTAATATAATACCGCAACTAAACTGTAGGTAACTATGACGAGTGAGCAGTATATTGCATCTTAATGATTTAGATCAGAAATATAGTATGATAGCTGGAGTGGCTGAAGTTACCAATTAGCTAACGTTAGCTGGATAGCTTAGCATTGTGTCCTACTTTGCACCAAATGCACGAATTAACTACAGACACAGCATGACCAGACACATTTTAGACGCAGAATGACTGATGCAGCTAACTCTTTAAAGGTGATGAAGCCGAAAATGGGTATACACAATCTTACCATTTTGTTGCTAGTCAAAGCCACATCACACTTCCTCCTCCCTGGAACTTACGTAACGTAAAGGAGGTTTTACATAACGTAAATACGCATTGTACGTATCACTCTGTTTGCTGATTGGCTGAGCAAACAAGCAGAAACTTCTGTCACAGTTGCTGCCTTCATGTGCTCCTCGTAAGCTTCCACTTCCTAGTTCGGAAATGCAATTACAACATTTTTACGTATTCCAGTGTTCTTGGTCTGAAAAAAACCTGGAGGCAAGATATTTTTTTCTGGCTATATCGAAATTGTAATGTTCAAATTTACCCATCAGACATCTCAGAATTAGTAAGCTGTTTATCTGATTATAAAATGGATTCCCACTGGTAAATACGACTTCTTTTGGCCGTCCATGTGCACGCAAATCAAACAGACAATATTTCCGACAACACTTGAAGACAGGAACTGTCAGCGAACCTTCCGTGCAGGAAGAGCGGCAGTGATTCCAGTTTTATTCAGAAATTAATGGTTAATTTCCACGCCACACAGAACAGTATGTAGCTACTCTGCAGGATGTCAGTTAGTTAATATTTTTACCCATACCTTAACTATAGGTAGTCATTAACTACTTGCTAATTTAGTCTCCTGTGAAGAGAAAGCTACTGCAACCAGTGGATCCGTTGCAGCACGTCAGAGCCACTGAAGAAATACCTGGACCGATAAGTAAAGTTAATGAATCTGCACAGGAAAAAGTCAACAAGTAAGTTAGAATAATTAGAAACCCCACAGGCAGTACCCGGAAGTTACAATATTACTAATGCTGGTGTTGAATTTATAAATAATAAGAAAAGCCTCACCTGTGGTAACATGACTGTAAGAGAGAAAATGAAGAACCTGTGCCATACATAGGCTACAGCACTAAAGTGTACTGTATGATGGAGATATATTGTACTATTTTAATGCAACATTGTTTTCTATGTCAATTAACCAAATTGGCCATGAAAGAAATATCACTGATGATAACGTTGGTAACTGATCAATCATTTCAAAATAAGCACCAAACTTTTGCTAGTTGCTGCTTCTAGATTCAAGTCTACACATATCCCATAATGCACAAACATATGGTAGAACATTGCAGACAGTGAAATTCTTATACTTTCAGCTATGCTCAGCAGTGAAAGAAATTAGGAAAACAGACTTGAATAAAATAGATTATAAAATTGACTAAGACAGAAAAACTGTATTTACACTTAGTATAGATATTTATTAATAAAAGTTGCCCCCCCCCCCNCCCTCCACACACACACACACACACACACACACACAAACACACTGTCACTGGGTTTTCTTATGCTAGGTTCTATAATGCATCCTAGTCTTTCCTATCCTGTTCTGTTGCTGATGTTATATGTAAATCTTTGTGGTCCTCAAGTTTTTCACAGTGGGTTCCCCTCCGTCCAGCCATGCAATGACAGCATCTTGATTACATTTAAACCATGTTTCATAAATCTCCACAACCCTTTCTGACACCCCTAGAGTGCTCTCAATGTAAGAAGAAATCTTCTATATTGGTAACCACACATAATCTTGAGCATATTTGACTGTAAGTTGCTGGCAGGAAAAAGTGACAAAGTCTTTGGAATGGAGACATTGGTCTCGTGTAGACATTACAGACTCATCCTCCTTGAGGTGTATCTACACCTGATGATTAGTCAAATCAAGATTTGATGTGACTGCAGTATTTTCAGCATTTCTCTTTTTGTATGAGTGAGGACATCAGGTTATGTTTACTGAGAGTTTTGAATCTAGGGGAAGTCGTAATTAAGGAGGTAACAATGCTCATATGGCGTCTCTGTTGTTTCAGATTTGACCTGAAAACTTCTAAACACGTTGGGAATGCACACATGCAATTACACTGCTGGAGTTTTGCTGCACTGTCTCTGATTGCTTTGTATGAAAGTGGCACTAGAGTCAAATAAAACGTACACTATATGACACTATTTTTTTCTGTAATTTGGGTGAACTGATCCTTTAAGATTATTATTCCAGATGACAGCATGTGTTGATATTGTTGAAGCAGAGATGGATGCATCTGTAGCAAGCTATACTTTAAAGACCATAATCAACTGTTGCAACCCATTGCCAATGGTTTTTCATGGATGTTTCACGCTTGTTGCACTTAGAAGTTCTTACCAATGTCAAATGATTTTGCAAGGACAAGGTTAAAATATTTTACTCTGTAAAGAGTTTATGGAAAGGAAAAGTCGTGACTTCTAGACAATGACTCTGACCCATGACCATGACATCACAGTCTCTCCTGCAGGTGGCAAGATTATCAGGACTAAACATGTCTATGGTTAGGAGATGGTTTTTCAAAATGTGTCTTTGTGGTGAGACATACAGTGAATCAGTCATGTTGTCATGCTTTCTTCATCTGGCACAATCATGTTGTCAGCTAGTTTTTACTTGCAGAAAGATTTTCAGATATGTTTAATTAGGCTTTGTTTTATCATCTGCATACCATTTCTGTTTGTGAAGTAGCCCGAAAGGATCAATGAGGAACACTATGGTACAGCCTGATGCTGTTTAGCCGACAGTGCAATAGTCTTTGATTGAACATGATAACAGTGGACTGGTTAAAGAGAGTTCATTTTTTCCAGTGTAAAACAATAACAGTTGTACTGGAGAAAGCACAAGAGGAAACTCCAGTGAAAGGACAGTGAGAGGACTGGCCTAATTGTCAGGACCCATTACGGAGACAGTTAACTGCCTCGGCTTCTTCCACTCTGCATGAACTCCTCATTAGAACTCAGCATAGATAATCAGAGGCTCCATGTGACTGGTGTTTCCTAGAAAATTCCTCATTTGCCCAGTACTTCCTGCACATTAATTATGTCTATCTGTTTTCATACAGGAAAGATGACAATGAAAAGTTTGAGGGATTAGGATAAAGGCTGTGCATAAGTTGAATTGGATCTTTTTTTTTTTTTTTTTTTTGATGATTTAAGGATCTGAGCGACTGTGTCAGTAAATCGAGCTGAAGGTAACCAGGAGACTCCTGCATCAGCTCTGAAGGCACAGCACACTGCTCCGTTCCTGACAGACAGCGTTATTTATTTAATTGGAGTGTCCTTCTGTCATTACCATGGGGTCATCGTCCCTGCACAACAGATGTTACAGTAACTAATGAGTAGCTTGGCTCACTTTATGAGGTTAAAGTTGAACCCTCAAGCTCCCCCCTTTTTGCTCGGCCCCTTGGTCCAGCCACACCCTTCTCTTCTTGCAGCACAAAGGGTCAACTTTAATCTATTGCAGGGTTCTTTGTGTGTGCATCTGTGCAAACATATGTGTGTTGAATGGGGCACATATGGGTACGCCTGTGTCAGATCTTAGCTCTATCTCTCATTTTGAATCACCTTGACCACCTGCTCTGTCAGCCCGTATGGAGAGGGATACAATGGAAAAATACAAAAAAACGTGCAGTCACGTCATAACTTACAGCGCACTGTCCAAAGGGGCTCATTTTCATTTTTTCAAACATGCCCAGCTTGGCTAACTGCCAATTTAGGTGTCCTTTTCCCTCCATCTCCACACACTTTGCCCTGTAGTTAAGCAGGGAAGATATCCAACTCACCTCTCGCTTCACGTGGAAGCAGTAATCACATGTTCTAGCCTGGACATCCGTAATCAAGTAAAAGTTTCTCAAGCTCTTTAAGAGGAAAAATTATGAAGCCAGTAAACCAGAGGAACATTTCAGGCATGATTCCATGGATCATCTTGCAGTCCTTAAATCAACATTTTTGTGATACATTTTTAACTGGAGTGATTTTCTGGACTTTAACTGCAGCAGTGAAGCCTAGAGTCATACCCTGAGAAGACAGTGACATTAACAAATTCTGCTGTGAATTAGCTCGGTCAGTCATTAAGGTCCTTGAGTACTTTGTCAAGTTTCGATTTATCTCACTATAAAGTTGGCCGGAATCATTGTAAGAACATTAATATTAATGCAAAGGTATGCCAGAGTTTTTACTCCACTTCTTGTAGAAAGGTCATGGATGAGTTAGCATCTCCTGCACTCAGACATCAAAATGAAGTGTTACACCTGTCAGTCTCTCTTTCCTTCTAGTCTTTAAACTGGCAACTATTCTCAGTTCTAAAGGCATTTTTCACTGCTTGGTAAATCCTACCAGGGCCAAACTGATGGCTTAGCTTCAGATCAGATCAGCTGGGAGTGTAATAGAAAAAGAAGCACACCGTTGAATTGGAGTGGCTACAATTTGGCTCCAGAGTAGAAAAATATCATAAACTATCCAGGGAAATCAGTTTCTTCATGAATGTGATTCATGACCAAAATAAATATTGCGGTTCCATAATGTTTTACTGCTATGCCTAGTTTAATAGTTCTCGACAAAGTTGAGGAGTTTGGAGAGATAGTGACTCAATTTATCACATAAATATTTGCTGATCAGGTTGGTATTGGTGACCAGGATTTATAGATTATTGAGGTAATGTTTCATGACTTAAATCGGTGAAAACTGAGCTTGTAAAGTACAGTTCTACTGCACAGGGCTATTATACTGTATTCAAATCCATTACAACAAACCAAATAACAGAGTGAGTGTTTTACAATAATATTTTGTCTTTTTCTTAGTCAGCATTTAATTTCCTCAGGGTTGGTCAGGAAAATTTCATTGCCAAAACCTGTAAATCACCCTGTGGTTCCACTGAGTCAGACAGACCCTCATGGAAGACACAAAAAAAAAAAAACCCAAAAAAACAAAAACACAAATCTAAATAATAGAGTAACAAGGCAAATTGCAACTGAAAGACTAACATTTCTTACAACATCAAAAGTCAAGATCTTAGATGTGAGAGGGCTATCAGTTGGAAAGAGAAAGTTCAATCACTGCAAAATATCCTAAATATACAGTAATTAATGTAGTGGACTTGTTTGAAAGCTGATTGTGGCACAGACAAGATCTTATCACTGTGTTTGAGGTAAAACTAGGCATCTCTTAATTCTTTTTTTTTTTTTTTTNTTTTTTTTTTTTTTTTTTACAGGTTTGAAGGCCACACAAAAGACATGAATCTTACACTCCGACAGATCACTTTGACCAATGATCCAGGTACCCCTTGCTTCCTGCGAGTGGACTGGGCCATGGACCTTGGTGCTGGGTTCACTCTGGCTCTCACTGATGGCAGCTCAGCATGGCTAGGAGAAGGTAGGAGAAAAAATAAGATGCACACACATTGTGGAAAGGCACATATACATTTCAAGGACATTTGTTGTAATTTTATTTGCAGTCGTGGGGCTTATATGTAAGGCAAAGACATCTTTTTGTTATTAACTAGACTTGTTGCTGCAGGTCTACCAGTCATCAGGCTATTCATCCTGTGTAAGCACCTGGCTGAACCTCATTTCATTGACTATTGGTCCTTTACCCAGAGGGACAGCAATGACCTTGTTTCATCGTCCCTCTTCACTCCTGTGCTGCAGCTTACAGGTGTATAAAGTAGATTAAGCTGTACAAGGCTTGTCTTTGTATGTGCAAGTTAGTGTTGTGTGTACGGTTACATATGCACAAGTACATTTTCTTGGAAGGACACCTGGAACATAAATGCTCCTTAGTTTTCTATTGCGGTCCATCTGTAGAGTTGACAGGCAGAGATGGGGTTGTGACAGCTATGTGCAGGCTTCTGTGTCTTCAGTGTTTCTGTGTTTGATGTGTTTAATTGGGACCCTCAACCCTGCATGAGCAGCTGTGCAGCAGCTGATGACATTCCCCCTCGTTTCTCTGTGTGCTTTTCCCTTCAAATCCGCTTTCACGTAGGTTCATGCATTACTACATAATCCATGTTTATGGTTTTGCTCCTTAGTCAGCTGTCATATGTACATGACATGTAACATGTTTAAATGCGAATAGCAGCATCTCCTTGTCATGTACCCTCAATGTCCTGGGTTCAACGACATTCCAGGCAGTGCTTGAAGTGGGCCGGTGCAGCACCGGGACCTCTGTGATTTTCATTTCAGAGTACCGGGACATTTTCCGGAATATTGAAACCTCTCATAAATCTTCCATACTCTACGGCAGAACAATGCAGAGGAAAACAATAACAAAGGTTGCAGCTGAACAAATTAAATGGGGGGACTGCGTATTTATATATACCAGGGATGGGCAACTTTGATGAGAACAGGGGCCAATAAAATTTCATTCTCATGGTGAAAGGACATATTAAATAAAACAAAAATCACTGTGAACTCAGTACTTGCTAACATTGAGCTCTGAAAATAAGGGAGATTTTCAGGGACCCCACTCCCCACTCGGATCTGACCCAATGACCAGCCAACAGTGCCCAACACACAGATAAGGGGAGTACTGGCACCTTTTTTTGTCCACTTCCTGATTCCAGGCCCTTTCATCTTTCTTATGTCTCAACTGTTCTGCTTCAAATCAAACAGAAATGCCATTCTCTTGTTTAACCAACACATTTGTGTCTAGTTTCAGAAGATGAGGTGACCAGGGAAGCAAATGACATGGGAGTCACAAGACAGAGCTATGTAGAAGATCTTCATCAAGCACTAACAGGAGGTGAAGAAGGACAAGGAGAAGGAAAGAGAGGAGATCTGAAAGACAAAGACATGTATTCTTTCCACCTCACTCCAGATCACTGTCTTCTGTCGTACCAGAAGGTCTGCAAAGGCATCTCGGTGAGCAGCAGCTTTTTTCAGGGCCACATATTAATGAATTGTCTCGTTTAGGAGGGATGCATTTATTTGAATATCACTTTGAAACTTGTTAGTCTCAATTATGTAGGAGTAGTAAATAGTTCACATCTGTATTCAACAACATAACACACTTCCCTGAGGATAACTGCATCTAATGACATACAATAAAAGAGAAAGGAAGTCTTATTTTTTACAGAGGGCTGTTAAAAAAGATAAGATTTACAGTCTCTTCACATTATTGCAGAATTAAAAAGGCTTGGTTGCCTTTAGGCCACAGATAGGAATCAGTCAGTTTACCAGACATCCAGTTATAATTGCATGAGGCAGTGATTTAATTGCCTGATTTGTGAAGTTTGAGGCAAAAAATAGTTATCAATGGCCACATTTTTGGAAATATTCAGACAGAGACTTGCTGCACTGAGGTGGTTGGAACACTTGATCTTGCAAAATTAATAGAGAGTTCGATGGAGGACAGTCATGGTATCATGGTACTCTGAGTAAATTTTGGTGTTTTTCTTCCTGTCTGTGAGAGGACACTGTTGCCTGAAGGGAGCAGGTCACCTGGTCCTGCTATGTAGGCAGAAGGTTCGGGGTTAGCAACACTGTAGAGACCATAAAACCCTGATTTATGGACAGGGCCATTCACATCCAACAATGTTGAACAACAGTTGATAAGAGCATTTTTTCTTTCCTTATCCTAAGTCCCCCTAGGTTTCTGTCTCTCTCTCTCTCTTTCTCTCTCTCTCTCCCTCTTTGTAGTATATAAGTGTGCCTATGTGTGTGTCTGCTACTAAGACATGAGCACACAGGTTTTAGAAGAAGATGCCATCAGCCTTACTTGGCAAAAAGGTTATTGCTTCTTATTTCTTATAATAAAGCATGCTATTAAGAATGTGTGTTGTTGTCTGTCTTTGTCTCTGTGTCATGGACACATACAGTGGATCTCTCATCTTAAGCATTAATTAAGACATTAAGATATTTTCACTGTGCAGCTATATTATATAAATACTGTAGATATATATATATATATATATATATATATATATATATTACAGTAGACTAGCTGTAATTTTGTTCATAGTTGTTTTGTTTTCTTTTTCTTTTGGCAATCTAGTAAAAAGATAGTCAGAAATAGAAGTAAAAATCACAAAAGAATGTTTAACTTTATTTTAAGATGATTTTGTCTTTCTTCTTTGGATCCTATATGCAGAATCTCAAGTTTTCAATGCACTATTTACCCATATAAATCCTAATGTTAGCAAGACATGCAGTGACAAATTTCCTCTCTGGTTTGATTTTCATTCACTTATGCAGATGATTATAATTTGACTTTTTCCATTGACAATTGAATGAATTTTTCTTGGGTTTTTATCACTGGCTGACATGACAGAGAAGTCACTATGACATAAAGACTCACATGTGGTTTTATTGATAAGGCCATGTCAAGCCTTGTGTGTGCTCTTTATTCAAATTGTTGTAATCATTGTACTGGAGTGTGTGTGTGTGTGCGTGCGTGCGTGTGTGTGTGTGATAAATCTACGAATCAAGAGGGACTATTTGCATTAGGTGTAAACTACCAGTTTTGTCTAACACCTGCTTCTTTTCTTCACTCCTTTCTCGCTCTCGCTCCTTTGGCTTTTTTGCACAGAGAGGTTGAAAAGTAGAACGTATTTTCCCAGCCGATAATTTGAGGGCACAGAAATTACTAAAAATGAGGCAAGTTTCCTTTGGGGATAGAAGAAAGCGGGAGAGAGACGAAACAGGTGGTGAACTTAACCTGACAATAATATTTTATGAATATGACCCCAGAAGTTGTAATGATAAATGTAATTTGGGGTTTGGTTGTTAAACTACTATGGAGCAGGTGTTTTACACGATTACGTCAGACATTAACTCCTCCTTAATGTCAGTTTAAGTAGCTTTCCATCATTGGTAGAAAAAATACACGAGTACAGACACTTGCTAATGTTAAGACAGGCACATAATGTTCTTCAAAAGACATGCTTTGAAGCAATTTCAGATATGTTATGGTGAATTCTTGGGAAATGTGATTTAAATTTTGAGCGGCCACAATGAAAATGACATAGGGCCAGATTCATTGTTGCTACCAACCAGTTAAATGTCACAATGGGGAACTTCATCAAACTCAGTGTTGTCATGCAATGATGTTCCCTCAATCATAAATGGCAGTTATTGGCTTCTTTTGGTGTTTGGCTTGAAAGAAATATTATTATAGTACATCTTTATTTACATGTAGGGGATGTGATTCAAAAAACACCATTGTGCAAAAATTAAGTCCTGTTTCAGTCTGGCAGTAAATTTTATTGTTCTGAAATGTGCGACGTTTTAAATTGTATTTGCCTCAAATGTGTTAGCGATCAGTAAAGGTGATTGAGTTGATCAGTTGATCCGTAAGTGTATTTAACTGGAAAGTTTTGATCTGGTCATTTATTTATTCGCCGTTGCTTTTAAAAAAAGGCAAAACTGTGGCTCATGAGAAATATGGTTGAGTAAACTCGCTGCATTCTTTCCAAATTTTTGTATTGCTCTTGTTTGTTGATATGTAGTGTTTTTGTTATTGATAACCTAGAAATTTATTGTATTGGGTATTTGAATATACAATACTGCCTATTAACCTGGACTCTGAATCTTGACTCTCTGCACCACAATGGAAATAAGCCTTGGACTTTGTTGTGTTATCCTTGACATCTGAGATGTGTTTATTTTTCCATCTCATAATGTCAGATAAACAAAACTAAATCTCATACACATTCTAGTGGCACTGCGCCTTTTCCTCAAGCCTCATCTGCTGTGCTCTGTCTCACATGCAACACACACACACACACACACCACACGCACCTCTTGTGTGCCCAACTTCCCAGTCTATGGATCTTTTATCTCTCCTCTAATAGTGTCCATGTCTTAAAATGAAGAGCTCTGAAGCAGAGAATTTAGGATTCTTTGCAAATTTAACATGTTAATTTTACTTTGGCAGCAGAGGAAGGAGATAAAATCTGTCTCTTAAATTTGAAACAGTTCAATTTACTTGTGACACTCCTTACAACTACATCTCAGTAATGGGACAATGATGCCCCGATTAGCGCAAGGGAAGCTTTATGAATGAGCTTCAGTTATCATGGTTCTTATTTAGCGTGACATATAGTGACCATGATTTTTTTTAATGACTTCCCTGCAATGTATTTTGGCCGTTTGTCTCGTGCTTGATATCTATGCAAGTAAAAAAAAACATTAGTCCATTTGTTTTCTTTAAGTCTTACCAAAATCTTTAATTTATAGTCATCAAGATACAGTTCATTTGAGTTAAATATAGGGTTTTCCCCTCTCTCTGCTCTTGTGCCTGTATAGTGCCAAAGCTTGCCTGTTGTTTATGGGAACATTCATGTTATCAGGGAAGGACTGGCTGCTGTTGCCTCTGACTTCCTGCATTTTATCAGGCATGACGCCTCTTCACAGTGGACAAGGGAGCTGATGCGACTAAATCTCTACTTGATGCCCACATTCTTGGACTGAGGACATTTCCCACCCTTGAATACTGTCTCTTTGTCATGCATACACCTACACACAGCTCACCCACTCACTTCCTTATTTTCTTGGGCACAGTCATTTTAAAGGAGAAAAAGAAGGGATTTTAGGATTTAACATCTTTTTCACTAAATATTTTCTGGTACTTTATTATATTATTAGGGGCACTGTGTTGGGCTTGCATGGAGCTGGAAAAAATGTTATAATGAATTATTGTGCAAACCTAGGCCATAAATGCGTGGGATAGGAATTACAACTTTCAAATAAAATAAATGCCAGGTTTTATTGATAATTGAAATGGAGGATATTTTCTTCTGACCCTTGGAATAAAGGGTGATTTTAGGACTCAGCACAGAGTTGGACGGTGGGATAAGAAACGCTTTGTGTCCCATGTGCCCACAATGTGTGTTGGTATCATTTTCACTGGGGCTGTTTTCCTTTGGCTTTGTCTTCCACACCTACGTCCCCCCCATTCTCCATGGGTCTGACCTTATGATCTGGCTAGCTGTCTGGAGACACACACATACACACACAAACGGTGAGACCACACACATTGAGCCATCTTTTAAAGTCAGGCTAACATATACTGAAGACAACATTTTAGCATTTATTCCCATTTTCTGCTACATCTCAGATGTGTTGTTGCTGCATGTGTGCTGCATTCACACATTCATTCATAAAGCATTTCTTGTATATTTTATAGTATTTTCTTGGGGTTAACAAGGTCATGAATGCAGTTAGATGCAAAAACATCAGTTCTTTAATTATCAATTCAGTTCAGTAATACAAATATGTGGCAGTGGGTTTCTAGATGACAGACAAGCTGCCGTCTGGCTTCCCACATCTTGACATAGCTGGAAACAGTGTGCAGACTGACCTTTAGTTTTAGCTCTGGGTCTCAGAAGTATGAGAAAATAAAGATACTTTTTAAAATCTCTTTTTTAGCTTTTTTCTATTGATAACTTTCATTGAGTATACAAAAATAATGTTGTATCAGTTGCTTTAACAGATGTGAAAACTATAATTGGCATGCTGCATGGATAGATTTTCAGATTTGGTTGTTAATTTAGTGCATCTTCCCCTCTCTCCAGTAAGTAAGTAAATCTATCAGGATCACCCGCAGCACTGACTGATTACCTTACATACCGGTGATTTTGCATGTTTGAGCCCAGTAAATACAATTATGTTACAATACTGCCAACCATTTTCCAAAATGTACCAATGGAGAGGTAAATTTTAGAACTGTTATTCCTACCTCCCAGATTGCCATTCATTTCAGTCCTTTCCAGTAAGCTATTAAAATCAACTTGTAGAGACTTGAAACATGCTTGAGGTAAGTAATCCATCACAGAAAATAAGACTTCTGTTGAATTTGTTTGTCAAAGTAATGTAGTGTTTCAGTGCAGTTAAAAGCACGGAGTGATCCTAAAATACTTCCTGGTGGAAACCTTCTATGCCAGGGAGTATAGTCCCAGGGGAAGAAGGCTTTTACAGAGAAATTAAAAGGACTGTGCCTTCTACAGTCATGCATGTTAACAGGTGAAACATTGAATTTTAAGGTGGGTGTATCACCTGATTTGATTTTGAAAGGTTAGAGGACTGGAAACATAAGAAAACTCAAATACTGCTGTAAGTCAGAAAATGATTGTAAGTAACGCAATATGTTTGTGGGTAGTATTTATTGGGCTCAAACATGCAAAACCACCAGTATGATCCTTTAATGTTTTGGTCCATAAAAATGATTCTTGACAAGTATTACGTACTTTTTATTTATTTTATTATATCGTTCACTGTGTAGGGTGTGATTGCAAGATTTGTTTTGCGATTCTAGAGTTAATCTATTGAATTAGGGCTAAATTCACAGCGATTAAATGTCTGGTATTTTTCCACAGTTCCTGATCCTGATTACAGAAGCAGAAAAATGTGAACTTACAGGTGATCCTTGATTTACAGTGTTTAACAGTTAGTAGGTAAATCTCTGATTGAACAAAAATGCTCGGAGCGAGACTTTGACTTATGATACCATAAATGTGGGCCAGTAGGCTTTACATTATTCTTTGCACTGTGGAAACGTTATTCAGCATGTCAGTATCCTCAGTCCTCACATTATCCTTTTTTACATGACTGATTTATTACTACACGACTTTCTACTAGACATGTTGCTGAAAATCAGGCACAGGTAACAGGAGGTGCGTGTGAGGTGTGTGAGGAGAAGATGGGAGGGAGTTTGAGCTGAAGTAATGCCTTCAAAGTTTCTGTTCTTTATAACTTGTGCAACTGTTTGTGTGCATAGACAGCATTGTGTACATGATTAAATATCTCTCTAGTCCTAATTCATGATCAGTTGATGGCCAAGCCAATTATTCTCTCTAGTCTAAGTCCATCAGAGGAGTCTGCATTGGATCACTGTGACATCATAATTTTGCTCTAGATTTTTATGAAGCCTTGGGAGCTTCATCTTCCTCAGATCCTGGGTGGTCTCCTCTAAGTTTCTATATATTAGGATGAGGTTTGTTAAATCACTGAGTTCCTTGTTGTGATCAGACTGGTTGTATTACTTTTGGGATTCTTTCTCATTGACTATTAGCACTGACATGATGCCAGACTCTTAACTGAGCAGTCACATTACATGTTTTAGAAGGCTTTTGTTAAGAGATATTCTCTAGAATTATCTATTATTCTACTTATTTTTATCATGAAGTGATACTGAATAAAGTTATAGTGCACAGTAGAGTGCATACCTACTGCTAGATTACACCAAATTACTGGTTGATTGATAGCCTATTGTGGGATAAATATTCCTGATTTGTTTAATTGAGATTGGTGTTTAACTTTTTAAGAAATTGATACAAATGTCTAAAAAGACCCTAATTTGTAATGTTAAAAAAAGTTCCAATCCACCTCATGAGCCACATCTGCACCATCTGTTTCAATCCATCTCATGAGCCACATCTGCACCAGATTTAAATTGGTTCTTCGCTGAGCCACACCCCACCTTTCCAACAACCTTTTTCCAATAACCTTTTGTTAGAATTGGTTTGTAATTTTTTTTTCTTTAGTAATCATGCTGGCAAATAAACAGATGTGGGTGAAAACATAACCTCCTTGGCAGGGGGAATTAATGCAACCATGCTAGTACTGCTCTAGATTTCATCATAATGAATGTTATGCAGAAAAGTTACAGAGAGAGAGAGAGAGAGAGAAAACGAACAGAAACTAAAATGAGATTTGGAGAAGACTACCAAAGAATAGCGAATAAGGACTGAGACAGACAGGGAGGCTAAGACAGGCTAAGGCTGGGGAGCAATAGGAAGCGAATGTCCAGTCATTGTAACATGTTCAGGTTCACCACTGGAGGAGAAAACAGCTGTGTGGCCTGCCAGGACAGCATCAGCCCTGGACAAAAATGACAAGCATTTTATGAGAGTTTTTGAAGATGTCGGCTTTATTATAGTGGGTCTGTGACCCCGACACAGCGAAGATTTAGCACCTCATCACCTTCTGGTTTCCCAGTGCATCATGAGCTGCTCCTTTCCATCCTGGTGTGTGTGTGTGTGTGTGTGTATGAGTGTGTGTGTGTGTGTATGTGTGTGAGTGAGAGAGTGAGGGACGTCCGAGGTGTTTCCAAGGCAACAAGCAAACAAAGACAGTGCAGCATTACGAAAATATGTCTAGTCTGAAAAAGTGAGATGAGCATAAATTTACTCTTTGTGATCCTGCCACTCCTGTCTTGTCACCATGTTCCTGAGTGGAATTTCTAAAATTTAACAGATCAACAAGATATTTGAAAATTTCCCATTTTTCTGTAGCCCGTTGTAATGCCGCAAGCCTGCTCTGTGACTCAGTGCTGCAATGTTAACCAAATGAGGAATGTTTGATTATATCTGAAGCCTGTCTGTGATTCCACACACCCAATGACAAGAGAAGGTCCAAGACCAGAGACTGTGAGCTCACATTCACAGGTTTACGGTGAGCACGGAATTCATCCTGTACCTCTCCCACACAAACAAAACTCTTCAACATCTGAAAAAGTCTTCTAATTCAAAGAAAGTGATGTAATGTTCCTTGCACCTGAAGATTAAAAAAATGTTTTTCTGAGATGCCGGTGATGCGCAAATACTCAAGCATTCCTCTGGGGATCACTTGTAGCACTGTAGAGCAATGGTTTGATGAACAGGTCACTATATTTTATGTATTTCATGCTCTAGCTGCACATCCAAGAGGATGCACATACATAGCATGAGCACAAGGGTTATGCAATATGCATTTCAGCCAGTGGCAAAGGGATTTAATGCATATCACAAGCTGGTGTCAGAAATGTGCCTTTAAAGATAACAGTGAGTTAATGAAAGAGTAGAAGGCAGCAAGCCGATGGAAACAATTTAAAAGGCTTCGCAGATGTTTTATTAGGTAGGAAATGCATTAAGCATGTTGGATCTTTTAGGATACACACATTGCATTTTGGCGTGAAACGCTGAATATGAGCAAACATTTTTGTGTACACTGAACATTCCACAGGATCTATTCATCTGTGGACTGTTTTTCTAATTGCTTACCTTTGTCACAGTTGTGGTGGCTGCCAAAAGTATATTGAGCTGCTCTGCCAAAAGTCCTTTTCCCAAACAACTTCCTCCACAGCTACCTTCAGGGCAGCTGGGAAATGTAGTCTTGAGTCTGCCTCTGGGAGCCTCTGCCTCTCTGCCCTCTTCTTCCTTGAAAGAGAAATCTTTGCTGCCTTAAACATAATTTTGTTACCAAAGAAGAAAATCTACTCAGACACTCATGAAAACTGTCTACACAGAAAGTCATGAATAGTCCACTCTCTTTTCCCTCTCCTGATTTCTTTTCCTCCTTTCTTCAGGTACACTTAGGCTCTATGGAGCTTCAGCCAGCTCCAGACCCCCTTCAGCTGAACCGGGAGATGATTGGCCAATCCCTGAAGAACCGCAAGAACCTGGAGTTAAAAAACCGCCAGCTACTGGAGGAGAACCGAAGACTCAAACGAGAGCACCAGCAAATATTCAGAGAGTAAGCATAAGGAGCAAAGTCAGCTGGGACTTTGTGCTGGTATATTAAAATGTGTGATGCAAAATAAGTCAAGATCAAAAGGGAAATATGTGTATGAAATCTAATTATTTCCTTACAGTGTTCAGCACTGGTGTTTATTGATTGTCTTGTTTACATGCAAGGTCCCTTTCCTTTTTAATTCCCACTGCCAGCTGTTTATATCTTCAGCAGTCACCCACTATGACATCATCACTGGTCGCCCATTTGAGAGTACTGAGGGTTCCACCCAAGGTTGCAAACTGGGCTTGTGATTTCTGGGAACTAACTTCAAATGATTCACTTGTGTGTCTTTCTTTTTACACATCCCCGATGCTTGACTTTTTATTTTTTTATTAGCATTTTTATAATTATTTATTTGCTGGTTCATTCTGGAGTATTGTCATGGACAGCAGATGAGAATGGCTTTTCTCTGAACAGGGTGGAGTCACCAGCTTTGCTCTCAAATTACTTTCAGAAGACAACAAACCTATCCTCAGCTTATAAAATGATGTTTGTGTACTGTATGTGTATGTGCACACATGTACAGGAGGTATATATCTGTACGTGATATATGTACAAGTGTGACTCAATTATGTTGTGCTTATTGACAGACATTTTCTGGTTTCAACTTCTCAAATGTAAGGATTTGTCCAGTGTTGTGTAATTGTAAATTTAATTGTGTGTTCTATGGGAACTTTTGATGGGCATTTGCCACTATTGACATTTTTGCACTAAACGAATAATCAAAAGAATAATGGCTTGATTGGTGCCTGCGTGTTTCTTCACCAGGCTGGACCACCATATTCAGGAAAAGGAGATGATGGAGAGAGAGTTGTACTCACGGTTTGTTATGGTGTTGAACGAGAAGAAGGCCAAGATCAGGGGCCTACAGGACGCCATCCACCACCTCCAAAAGACCAAAGACCATCAGAGAGATGAGCAGGACAAACGAAGGTAAGCAGTCTGCCTTTGCTCTGGTATGCCACTAATGCAGGACTAAGAGAATTATGTTCTATTTCTTTCCATACAAGGTTTTAATTTTCATACATGGATTTAAGGTTTGCCTAACTTAATCTTTATATATTATCACAAAAACTCAGATTATCCTGTTCCATGAAATGCTAACAGTTCTTACCTTGATGTACAGATACAGTACACCTCCTAGCAAACCAAAACATCTAAGTACCACCTCACCAACAAGCCGTAAACTCCAAGAAAAATCAATGAAAATCCTCATGCATGCATGTGCAGTGAAACTGAGCTCAAAAAGCTGCGGATACTCATATAGAACAGAAATACAGTACATAGTGTGCGCATTGGAGGAGTTGTGTTGTTTACAACAAAAAATCAAATTTGCAATTGAAAGAATGAAAAATATTACATTTGTGAATACATTGGCAAAGGAATAGAATTTCCATAGACTGCAATTGTTCTCTGCAGAAATTTGAAAGATCATCTGGCGTACCACTAGGGGGGCATATGTCACAGTTTGAGAACCACTGTGTTAGGCACAGTATATTGAATGACTCCCTGAATGGTTCTTACAGTATGTTTTAGAAAAACCACTAATTTGTGTGTTTTGCAGGTACTTAATGTCTTAGTCTACTTATGGTACATCTGATTAGACAGCATGTTCCTCTTCCCCCTTCACTTTGTCTTGACTCACACCTAAATTCAAAGGAACATGTACAGTGTATGTGGGGATTTTGCTCATTGTAGTTCATTAACAGTTGATAGTTGTTGACAGTGTTTTTATTGAATTTGCAAACTTCATGAATCACAGCACAGAAATGAATCCAAAACACAAAATATACCTGGCAGGAAGTCACTGTAGCAGAGGGAGATACTAAGTATTTACATTTTATTAGAAACAGTTTATTTTGCAATGCCATATAACTGTAGCTCATGGCATTTTGATAGAATGCAGGATAAATCAGAAGTTTTAGGCACTTCTTCCCTTTTAGTTGATTTTGTGTCTAAGCAGACGGCACAGCAGCATAGGTCTGTATGCTTTGGCTGCACATCTGGCATCTGCAGAGCATAGATGGTGGCTAATTTTTGTTTTACGAGCCAATTTTATATCTTCCATCATTGCAGGCCACAAGTGTATGATGGAACATTTTACTCACACTTACTGCTCATGTGTCTGGCTGTGCCACTGTCCCTGCTTAATAATATAAAATACTGTAAGATTACTGCCAAAATGCTTTGCCAGCAGTGAACTGAGATACTGTATTTTCTATTGAGTAGCTCAGTTTCTCTTCGTTTTTTCACTCATGCACTGATTATTATTATTTTATTTTTAATACAACACATTCTCCTCCCTAACACCTTTTTCATTTCTTTCAGTGACAGTGAGGCAACTCAGGGTGAAGACTGTAGCGAGGATAGAAAGGAGGAAGAGACAGTTGAGAGAAGCCATCCATCTCAGGAGGCAACTGTTCTCATCACAGGTGTGTATGTGTTTTTGAGTGCATTTTATTATCAAATGGAAAAATGCTCTGTCTGCGCCAGAAATGGTTACATTAGCAATATTGATTACAGATTTTTTTTATGAAGTTCCATGATGTGTATCTTTGTGTTTGTTCTACATCATGAAACATCTCTTTGTTCTCTCATTACTCAGAAAAAATAACAGATTTTTTTCCCCAGGGGGTGCGACCCCGCCTGAACAATGCACTTCATAACATGATGAAACCTGGCAGTTGGCTGTGTTTGTGTGCTTGCTCACACAAATGGGCGTAAGAAGCTATTGGTGTTGTGAAAATTCAGATCAGGAGTAACAATTGAGTCCTTTAACCCATTATCCTGTAAACACAAAGCCATCTAATGACATAGTTATCACTCAAATGAAGTAAACAAGATGGGGCCCAATAAGGTAAATGCTGAAGACTTGGTAGTATGTTGGGTTTCAGGAATTTACTAAAAAGTTTGACCACTAGGGGGCAAAAAGACTCCCAAAACCAATTAATTTAAACAGCCCTGATATACTACCAAGTTATCAAGTTATTTTTGCCAGTGTGCCTGTTTGCACACAACACACAACAGAAACAGAGCAACACGAACATCCCATTGGAATTTTATTTTTTATTTTTTTGCCCACATGATGGATGCAAGTCTACATTTAATGGTTTGGTCTCCACCAACTCCTGAGAAAAAATATCCGAGTCTTTTGCTAGATAGATGGTTCGCATTCTTCACCAGCCTCTTGTTTATTTGTTTCTCTGCTGTTTCATGCTGAGCAGCCGAGCATGTCTGAGCTTATACAGCTGCTAATGGTTTAATATGGAGGGGNAGGGGCTGTTGGTGTTGGTGTGAGCCATGAGACTCCACCATTCCACCATACCATCTCTGTGCTGGATAACCAACACACTGAGCTAAAAGTATCTAAATGCATAAAGATTCAGAATTGGTTATTTGAGTCAGTGTTAATATCAAAAATATCACTTAATGCAGCTTTAAAATTTGAAACAGTCTTCAGTCTTTTCCTGTAACTCTTGCATTACAAGCATTACAGATGTTTACTGTTATAGTGACACACCACCAATACAGTGTATTTGCCCACTAGTCTACCAATGCTCAATGTACAATTTATGCCTATTCTACTGTATCTTAGTGGATCAGGGTGCAGTCATATTGACAAGTATTAAACATGACCAATTTTCACCCATTCCCGTTACTTATTGTGATGTCATAGGTCACACTGTGACTCAGTAATGATTTAGACTTTCAGTGAAACGTCAGTGTTAGCTTTCGTCAAGCTGATTTTACAGTCCAATAAACCTGACAGTTGAATGCGGTGCATTATGGAAGCAACTTAAACTTTAAAGCACACGCAAAAAGAATATGCCCTGGGGTTGGTGGGTTCTGGGAAACACACTCAGTGAATCATAAACTCACCCAACAAAGTCCGCTGTGATTGTTTCAAACGGCTGGCCATGAGGTGGTCTTCCCGTTCCTGCATCATGGAGAGCAGGCGTGATGTCACATCTGCTTATTCATACCCCCTGTACTACAGTGATGCGATCTGCTGGGGTAACCACGCCGCCTCACTCTCAATGCCCTGTTTGTGTTCAGAGCCAAAATCAAGCCCCCCCCCTCCCAAGAGGATAATTCAGTTTCAAAACACATTGATGTTGAAGTAATATCAGTGGGTTCTATTATTTGTGCTTCACTTTCGGATCCCTCTCCCTGTGTTTATCACACTTAAACACACACACAATCGGCATCACACATGCTCTCCCCTCCATGCTTTCTCCCATTTTAGCTTCGGTGAAGACTTAATGAGGGTTGTAGATTTTGTCCTGTTTGAGTCTTGGCCTGGACACATTTTTTGCTTTCCAGAAAGCCTTTTGCATGGCTTTCTTGTTTTTTCAGCATTACAGTGACAATCTCACCCAGTGCTGTGACCTGTTATCTACACTGTACAAAAACAGACAAGTCCATTGGTCAGTTTGTCCCCCTGATAGTCTTGATATGCTGATCTTTTAAACATAATGGGTGTGTCTCAAAATCTGTGTGTCTGCGTCTCATAGTATTTACACTACTTCAGCTGTCCAACAAATCAGTCTGGGCGTTTCTCTTTTGGCCATAAGCAGCGTAGTGGAAACAAGCCATATTTTCTTGTTGATGGCTGTTACATTATGCTAATGGATGCTTAATTCATTGTTTTTCTTTCTTGTTTATATTGTGCAGTCTTGGCTGTGTCACCCCGGCAACCAATTAATTCACAGCCAACTAGTTTAGGGGACATGGAATATATAAGCACCGACAAACTATTATTTTTACATAGACCTTGTGCATTACAACTTACACAAACTAATCATAGGCTAACTGACTTAGTATTGCAGATCTCACTGACATTTAAGTTGTTTTCTGTGGAAATCTCCATCTATTTGGCAGTTATAAAGTCTGACCCAAATCTATGTGTTATTGCAGACATTGACAAATGTCTACAATTGACAAATTTTTCTCTTTTATTTTGATATAAAATTTACCCAAATTTTACTGTAATATAGTGTATTGCATAATTCTTTGATGTCTTACTTGACCCCGTGTGACCCCTGTGCCTGAGGCTGTGTTTTCATTTTGTTGAGGCCTGATAAGAGAGCGCAATGATAGAACTGATCTAGAAACAAAAGAAGGGACAGAAAAATCTTTCACTCTTTGACCTTTTCCCTCCAGGTTTAGCATCGGACAGTGACAACATAGGAAGCACATCTGTCACAGAGAGGTGATTGTAGATAAAAGAGGTAGAGACTGAAGAAGGAGAAGGTATTAACTGTGTAGAAAGGAGAGAGGCAGTGTGACCAGTGTGACTTAACTTCTGAGAGGATGTCAGTGCTCATAGCGGTAAAGAAGTAATGGAAAAAATGTGGAAAGGCCTTTGGTTTGGCAGTCAGATGGACACGATTTGCCTGACTCAGAATGCTTTAACTATCTACACTAGCAACATCAACATCATTTATGTTTCATTCCCTTATCAGCTCAGTTTTTCTGTCTTCCAAGTATCTCTCCTTATCTAACACAAGTGCTCAATCTGTTGATCTTTGAATCTGAATGGGCTAGCAGCTGTGTTAAAGGGCAAACAGGTGTGTATGTCTGTCTGTATATAAATGAGGGTGACCAGGGTTGTATGGAATGCTAGATCTCTGTTCCTGATAAAGGTCACAGGAAGTCAAGGGTGGAGTTATCCAGAGTTTGCAAAGGTTATTTAAGACAATATTCCCCTAAACGTCCACAATTGTGCCACAAATGACACTGATGAAAAACAGTTTTATAATGGGGTCAGTGTTGCAGTGTTTCTTTGTCACCAAATAGGGCCAGAATTGTGTTTTGGTAATAAAATCATCAATAATACAAAAAAATTTGTAACAAACCATCACTGTTTCAGCTTTAAATATTGGATGGACATGTAGTTCAGTAGTAATAATGAGCATAGACATAATACACAGAATCAGAGGCTGTTTTGTCAGTATATCTGTGTGTGTGTGTGTGTGTGTGTGTGTGTGTGTTCATGTGCAGGTCGGAATCTGGTGTGTGTGGGCCTCTCCATAGACCACAGTGCTTCTGATGATGAAGAGGGTGCAGCCAAGACGGAAGTGTCGCTTTCTTCACACTCAGAGTCTAGAATCTTTTGAGCAGGAATAAAGTGGCAGGTTGGTCAGATAAACAATGAAACACATCACAGCGCCACCATAATACCATTTGGTATTGTTAACTTTGCCTCTGTTTCTTTTCACATACTTTAATTTTCTGGATCAAAATTACATTATGTGGCTCTTCTTTTACGCTCTATATGACAAAGCATAACATAGGTGACAGGAGGGAGTTTAGATGGGAACATTTAAGAGGAAACCAGGTTACATTTGCAGATTTTCAAATTGCTCATTATGATTTCTGATTTTTTTTTTTTTTTTTTNTTTTTTTTTTTTTTTTTTAATTTGAGAGTAATTTGTTCCATGTGGCCCCCAAAACCCCCAAATCAATTCAAGATAACAGTGCAAGCCAAAGGCTCTATGGCCCAGTCTTTTTTAAGTTTTTGATATTTGTTATTTTCTTTTTATTCTGTTATATCTTGCTGCATTTAGACAGATCCATATAAACTGATGTGGGGTGCCCTACTGAATTTTAGCTCCCTTCCTTCTTCTTTCTTCCACTGATGAATGATGAATTATCATTTTGTGTATTGGTTTCACAACAAACCCACACACACAGATGAATATGTGTGCTACTTGTATAAATGCACACTTCCTCGCATCCCACTGTCTCAGGTTTGGCCCTTGCCTATTTTTATATAATTATTTAATTGTTTCTCTTCATCTTAGAGTATCAGTTACTCATAATTAGAGCCATTGCTTATGAACATACTTCTGCCATTGGCTTTGACCTCAACATTGTGTGGTCAGAAACAGATATCAGAGAATGGCTGCCCACATCTCTTCATACAGTAGATAAATTTTGAGTTTGTGTACAAATTTGGGAAATTGACTGATTTCACCTCTAACAGCAAACAATATATCATGTTATTGTGCAGTTGTTCTATGTCTGAAGCATGAACATAAATGTTTAGATGTTCAGTACTGTATCCTCTCCTGAATATCCGGCTCAAGCACGCTTTGTTGTGAAGTCTCTCCACATACTGCAGCAGCTGCATGTTTTCTCATACTGAATCACTACAGCAGAAATAACCCTTGATTTTTGGAGTCTTGCCTTTTTAGCCTAATGTGGCCTCACACCATGATTCTTTATGTGCTACTGTGATAGATATAGAAAACCAGTACTGTACTTGCAAAATTTGTTCTAATGACACTTCTGTTACATCTAAGAACCTCATAACATCCTTCCACAGCTTGCATTTGGGTGTTGGCTGGCAAATAAGCAACACATAAAATTCAGTGTATCATGCAACTTGGTCCACCAAAGCACTGACAGCATTAGCTTGTGAGCGCCAAGAAAAACATGTATTTCTCTAATTTGCATCCATGTCTTTGCAGTCCATCCTACTTTCATCTGTTGTTCACCTATTTCTTTTCTCTCTCAAACAAATAACATCCTCCCTGCTCCTTCGGCAAAACACGGTGTAATTCAGCCTTGTTTGTCATTATACTGCACTGTATTTCCCTATGCACAATTCAAGATTGAGGGGTAAAATATTAAATTTAACCAATCCCTTTCTGCTTTTACCTGCTACTCTTGTCTTGTTTTGCACTCCACAACTCATCATGAACATGATTAAAGCCTTAAATCTAATACTGCATGTACACAGATTTTTTTGATCCGTATCCAGCAAGTTAGTCCGTAAGTTCCTTTTGGCCAATCAGCCCTCATTTCAGCACACAAAACCAAAACAGTGACAACCAAGCAACAGCGTCCTGAGGTGTCCCCACATGTAGAGCCAGAGTTTAGTTGAATATGTGAAAGCAATTTTGGGAAAGCAAGAGCATGTTACTGCCATCTGGCTTGCTTTAGCTATGACAATTACCTGCCACAACTCTCATGAGAGACTTTCTGCATATCCTTGTCTCATCTTGAATAAATCAAAAGACCAGTCAAATGACACCATCTTTTCCCTAAACTCTGGAGAGTTTAGGGAAAAGTGATTAGAGCAGTGCTCTAATCACTGCTGCTGTAAGGACCTTCCTCAAAGTACATTAGTGATCATGTGATATCAAGAACTTGACGCCCTCCAGTGCTATCTTGGTAACTGATGTCGTCGGTGCTAAAGACTTGGAGAATGGTGGAGAATCTGGACCAGGAGTATGGAAGCAATTTCTCAAAAGTTTGACTTCGCCCTGAGCTAGAATTTGGCTGCTAGGGCTCTTGGCCTTGGCTTTGTGTGAGACCAGAGAAAGAGTAACAACTACTGAGGGACAAACAACTACACCCATAAGAGAGGGTGTCACCCCCAAGGAACTAAAGCTGCTTTGTTCCTGCTTATTCATCATGTCTTGCTGATGTTTTCCTCACGCTTTTCATTATGTAAATAAACTACATGCCATCTCTTTCATTTCCTTTTTCTAGATTAGTATATTGTAAGCAATAATTTCACCTCCCCCTATTCTCACTTTCATCTGCCCTTTCACTCTGTGGCCCAAACTAGCACAGGGGNACCTCCCCCTATTCTCACTTTCATCTGCCCTTTCACTCTGTGGCCCAAACTAGCACAGGGGTGTTTTGCAGAAGGTTAATAGGATTATGTTGTCTCTCACTGTCTTCACCTCCTCACCTCTTCCTTTACCTCTGCTGTCAGCTTTAGGTCCTGAGGTCTTCACAATGTGTCTTCATGCTGACGGTAATGAACCTGTCATGGCCTGTTGAAGTAAGGAAAAGGTCTTCATCTGACCATTCTACCTTTGACTCCTGGGCCCTCCTGCTGCACTCTATGAATTTGATGATACCTACACATTTGAAGGCCACGGGTGGCTGCCAGGATAATCCCACAACACGCGCTGGCTAGTCTAGTAATCCCCACAGGAATGTCACACTCTTAGCACTCTTAGCCCAGAGATCCCATCAATAATGCATGTGTTAAAGGGAAGTTCAGATCAGAAAAAAATTCACAGACAAATGCATGACGCAGTGTAAAACAACAATCAAAAGAACATTTCTAAGTATTTTCATTAACAATCCTATGACAAAATGTTGTTTCTGTTCTTCCCTTAGGTGGAATAAAAACATATCCTAAATGTGGCAACTCCAAGATATAAACCAATGATCTCTCTAGAGATTTGTAAATACTGTATTGCTATTTTCAACAAGTTGGTGCACTAATCAATATATTGTTTTGATTTAAATATTCAAGAAAACAATTTTTAAAATCCGAGAATATACTATAAATTTAAAATTCAGAAATAAAAAAAAATCAGCAAAATTGTAAGATTGTCAGCAAAATATTGTAATTTTTTCAAGGGATGTTAATGACAAAATAAGTGGAATATTTTACATTTTTCAACAGTGCCTAAATCATTCACCATTATAAAATATAAACAATATAGAAATATGAAGAACACCCTTCACATGAATTATATTCAGTTAAAACCATCCATATCTCAATGTTTTGATATCTGGCATGTTTCCAACAGAATGTGTACAGATCAAGATGGAAAAAAATTAAGAATTTCTAAGCTTTCGCACATTAAAGGTTTTATATACTTGAAACATGACATGGTTGTGTGCACATGTTAATTTGCACACAACCATGTCTCTAATATCGTATATGCTTAGTGAATTAACAACTGAAAGAAATTAGGTTGAAGAATATTTGGGTTGGACCATTTGCTATCTTGCTACTGAAATGATGTACAAGTAAACCACATTTTAGAAGTAAGGAGGTATACTTGCAGTTGTCAACAAAACCGTAGATTATAAAATGTGTGAGACGCTTTTTTTTTTAATAATTCAAGAACAATACATGTTTTTTAAAAAAAAGACTTTACAGGTAAATCACAGATTTAGCCAGCAAATGAGTGGATTTATGGAGCACTAAACCACATAAATGTACATATCCACAAAGAAATACTGGTGTCAGACTTGGTGAACATAATCAGTCAAAAAAAAAAAAAAAAAAAAAAAAAAAGTATATATATATATCTCTCTCTATATATATAGATATATATATATGTATGTAATTGCTTTGATTTTGTTTTACCTACCTGCATGAATCTGTATGTCAATGAGGAAAACTAATTTCAGGCAGTTCAAGTTCATCTTGTTTGGAGCTATGAAATGATTTAATTTGAAAACTTACAGTAACATAGCAAAGACTCAGATGAAGCTCTAGGGGCTAAATCACTGTGTATTCTGGCATACTCTAACTTCAATCTGTCATATTTGGAGGCTAGTATGACTTATGGAGACTCATCTAGACCTTATTTATTGTAACCATATGGCAGTCTATCCAGCAGGAGGAGTCTAGTCAAGGGGATATAGTAGCCCATGTAGCTGAAAGGGTTAACGCTATTAGTGAGGGACCGATGATTGCTGTGCGAGCCTGGAATTAAATGTTCAATCACTTGCTTATCATCGTCATTCACTTACTGCATGCAGCTGTAGGATTCCCTCCATCCAGGGAAATGACAGGAGCGTTCTGCTGGACTCGCTTTCCTGCTGCAGAGACAGAGCAGCCTTTGTCTGTTGTCAGTCTGTGCTGTGTTCTCACTGCTGACTCTTTACCCTGTAATGTCTGAAACAGTCAGTCACAAACTGAAAACGACAACTTATTTGTTGAACACAAATAATCTTTTATGAGTAATTTTAGCAGTTTACTCACTCTTATTGAGTCAGGTATAGTATATGCTTCCACCTGATAATATTTTATGCTGAATTACCTCAGGTTCTGCTGCTGCTGCTGCTGCCATCTGAATAAACCACATTTTAAATTATGAGCAGTAGAAAAATTGATATTTATACATCACTGCATCTGTCAATTTGTTGCTTTCCCTAACTCCTGAATTTAATTGATGTTATTGGCCCACTAGTGTCATGCTGCATTACCTGTTCTTCCTTTGGTTCACAGTGAGCAGTACAGCTATTTCTGTTGGAGATGACACACATGGAAGTAAACCAGTGGGCAGGCTGTTAGAAACTGAAGGAATATATTTCAGGGAAACACAAAACCAGCAGTAAGCCTTCCTGCTGAACTGCTTTGAATCTAACCTGTCAGCGTCTGTTTCTGTATATGTGAAAAAGGTTCACCTATACATACAGCATACACACCTATGGTATAAGTATTGTTTCACAAATGATTGCGGTACGAATCCTCGCAAAGCCACACGACAAATCAGATTAGTAGCTTCTAGCATAGCATTAGCAATAATTATACGTGAAATACTCAAGCAGCTCAATGATTAATTCTGTGCCTAAATAATGAAAATTTGTCTTTGCTTACATAACATGTATTTATGAACATATATACTATACAGCATGTTTTTATTTATCAGTCATATATATGGCAGCCACACCATATTGGTGTTCTGTTAATTGGCTGAGCAAAATCGACATCTTCACTTCAGTGTTGACTCGTCTCTTGAACATGAAGTTGTTTTCTTCCTGGTCTAATAGTTTTGCCAGTGGCAACCAGTATCTGCTTTGTTTTGGCTCGATCATTAAAACAGGCTTTTGATCATTACAAGTAATGAGTGTTTTCTCTTTGAGATGCTGGTGTGAACTGATTGGCCTCATTATTGGAATTAAACCAAATGTTCTGCAGGGTTTAAGAGAATGTAAGTGTGTGATAATGACTAGCTGCTGTAGTGCTGCAAGTAGACTTTCTCTTTTCTTCTTTCACAGTCACTCATTAATGAACTTAAGCAGTGGCATAAAGATTTAATTGTAATATTTATTACCTGTTTCATACTGGTCTGAGCTTTTCGAAGATATGACTGAGATTGGCCTGACTCAGATACTTTTCTGCTTGTTAAAATGAATTGTGAGCTTCTGAGCATTTGTTTCAGACCCTGGAGTTCAGTTTGTTTGGGCATATGTAAACACAGCAAACAAATTTGTGTCCACAGCAAAACAATCAGACCGAGACCACTGAGAGGGAGTGGTTCCAATTCCAATCAATCATGGGGCAGTTTGTTTGTGGTGTGAACATGATCTGTACTAGTCTTGAACCAACGAGGAAATCTATTGATCTGTTGATTAATCTAGAACCAGAGATGGTTATATGTGGTTAGACGTTCAGCAGATATCCCCTGCTTAAAACCATTAATGCAAACTTTATTGCAGTTAAACTACACCTTTGATCAGACATGCGTAGCAACTGAAATGGATGCCGTGACATGGTCATAACATATCAAACTTACTCATCACCTCTTCAGATGAACATGTTGATGATTAGTATGTGGTTGCATGTGCTCAGTATGTGCTCCATTCTCCCGTTCAGCTGCCTGAAGGCAGCACATCTCGTTAAAGGGCCATACAGCATATACATATCTATGGTTTGCATGTTTGCAAATTTAAGCCCAATATATACAATTCAAATAGGTTACGTTACTGACAACCAATTTACAAAACATAAAAAAGTATTTTAGTTTTCCTGTTATCATTTAAAATCCCCTATTCTTTCAAAAATCAAATGTTTAGGATACCCCACCTTAAAATTCAGTGTTTCACCTGCTACTTATGGGCGGTTGTAGAAGGCACTAATTTCTTGGTAAAAGCCTTCTTCCCCTGGGACTATATTCCCTGGTGGAGACATACATTGTTTTCGTAGCAGCTCTGTGTTGGATCGGTTAAATAAATCTACTTCGACAAAAGAACCTAATATACTTAATAGCTTAATAGACTTAATACCTTAGCTTAATTTGCTGTGATTGATTACTTACCTGAAGCACGTTTCAAGTAGCTACAAATTGATTTTGATAGTACTGAAATGAACCAATAGCAGTCTGGAAGTTAGGAAAAAAATACAAAAATTTTCTGCTCCAGTAGGATATTTTGGGAAATGATTGTCAGTAACCTTGGATGTAAGAGGGTTGTATATATTGGGCTCAAACATGCACTATAGCTGGTACTGTCCTTTAAGCAACATGTGGTTTTCCACACATTGTGCTGAAGACATATTCAGCTTCTGCTGCCATAGTTTAGTACATGCCCCAAATAATGACTATGACTAGGGAAGTGTCCTAATTCCATCTTTGTTCCATGTTATTTTTTATCCCACCATAATAAACTTGAGATATGTCTATTCTCTTTCCCCCATCTCCAGAATTTCTGACCAATGAGCAGATCGACACTTCTCACGTGACTTTTGCTGCTGTATTTTGGTTTGATTGAACCAAACCAAACCAACAGGTAAATGTGACATTGTAACAATTTTTAGTCCCATTTCAGGCCAGAGCAAATGGTCTACAGGTCTGAAAATACACTGATACTGTGCAGAGGTTGTCATTTTTTCAGGTTTCCGTGTGAGTGGTCACTATGTTGAAATATAGAGTAATGTGTAGACTGTAGATTGACTAAGCAAATTAAAGTACAGAGCATATGCCACTCAAGCATTTTTGGCATTTTTTTTTTTAATTGCAAATTTACTAAAACATCTTTTAAAAGTATAAGTGGAACCAAAGAAACCAAAATGAGTTTCTCCTTGCCTGCTCTCACATAGGCCTAATTGCTGCTTGGCTCAGTAACTGACTGTCTTGCACACCCATTTCATCCATGGTTGAAATACAGTGAGAACCATGTCTCCACTGGTAATTTTACCGTAAGTAACCAATATAATTTGCACAAATGTCACAGACCACACATTTTGGTATCCAGACGTCAAATAGGACATTTACCCAAACTTAAATTCAAAATGTGTAATCCTTAGTTCCTAGGGGTTATGCGTACACTTCAAGAATTAAATGCTTCCCACAATGCTGCACTATGTTAACTGTAACTGGCCAAGATTTATGACGTGGGAATGTCTGTTTCTGGTTATCAAACAATTCTCCCTGTTCCCCTTCGCTTACTCACTTAATTTCTCTTTGTTTCTTTGCCATCCTATATCATTTTAAATTTCTTTGAAAGAAGATGGTTGATGCAGTGATTCATAAAGTTTCAGTCTGGTATTTGCAAACAGTCATTATAAGAACATGATCCTTTCTCATGAGTTTTGATGTTTCGATTGGGGTTTGCTGGTTGTAGCACAGTCTGATGAAACCTTGTACTCAATGGGATCATGTCTGTCAGAGTTTAACAAAAATCTGTTTATGAGTGTTTTATTCAGGATTACAGATAGTACTCTTTGTTGTACCAGGTGATTCAGCCTCATCTCTAAATCGGGACTTTTCAGACAATGATTTTGTGAAACACAAATGTGTGGCTATACTTTACATTTCTTCATGGGATGTATTGGACTGATTTATAGAGTGGGAAAGTGGCAGTGGGAAAGACTTTTTTTTTTTTTTTTTTTTNTTTTTTTTTTTTTTTTTTTTGTTGAGGATTCCATAATGCATATATTTTTAGCTAATACAAACTTAACCAGGTGTTTTATTCAGCCTTCACCTATTCCCTTCTGTCTCTACACTACAAGCCCAACCCCACTAGGAAAGAGGAAAGATACATACCAAAGATACAAAAGATACATTCTGATGTGGGGGGCAACTAGTGTTTGTAAAATATGTGGTTTTTGGAGGTTAATAAAAACTCTATACCTGCTGCATAATGCAGCTAATGAAATGTTGATGATTGTAGGTATAGTGAGTAAAAAGCTCCCAAAGGGAATCTAGATGGTATTACTTCTGATATGCTACTGCAAAATCAGAAATGATTACAACTGCATATTCCTATCAAGCAAATTTCTTAAGTGAATATCCTCCAAATTGCAGTTCTGTGGTGTCCCAAACATTCATTCCTCCTCCTTGGTCTTTGTAGGATGTAGGGTTGTCAGAATACCAACAAAATCCTTAGTTTTCCGACCTAAAACTGCTTTCATAGCTCAGAGCTAAAGCCCACCTCACTGGTGACACTAACCCTAAATAGTAAAATTTGACCTTTGAGAGTAAAATCCCTTTGTTGTTACAAAACTGCAGAGGAGTAGACACAGTACTTTGCCAGTCACAAAGAATTAGAGTTTTACACAAAATTTCACACTTAACTGTGATCTGGGATTTGGTTTTTAACAGGAAAACTGTTGTACCCACTTCTCTTACATTTTACTACATTGCTGATGGATTTAACTCCAAATGGCTGATACGACTCTACGTCACCATCAAGCTACATTTAGCTTTAGCTAAGCACTCATGCTGCAGCTTTTTGGAGCTATAATTAATGTGACTGCTTGCAAAATATAATGAAACCGCTCACATTAGCTTGTTAGGAAGTTGCTGTCACTGGGGACAACACAATCTGTAGTCCCTGTGGGGGAAGAAACAGCATTAGGACACCAGATGAATGAAGAAATGCGGCTAGAACAGTGGAATGATGGAAGTTCAGTAGCTCTCACTAGAAGCAGCAATTAGTGAACAGGGGGGAAAACCTATTTCGATAACACCCCTCCCAATGGCTGGCTGTCCACCAGCTGTCCCAACATGATTGCTGCCTGCCTGTTGATTGACACCTGGTACCGCGCACTCCAGACAGTTGTGCCACTTCACTCATCCTCAGAATGTCAGTGTGCAGCTCTTTCTTTCCTTTCTTTTTCCTTTCATTTACTTTTATGTTGTTCGGAAGTTGCAGAAATGAGTGGGTGTGGTTAGCTGAGAGCAAGAACGGCACTCTGCTGCTGCTGGCTGACATGGTTGTAAGCATTTCTTTCAAAACACCAATTGTCAAGATGATTGGATTCATCTTAAACATTTTCAGCTTTGTTTACAAGGTTGACGACGATCCAATTTTGACATGAGATTTAAAATGAAAAAGGAAGACTTCTTGGTCTCATACCACCAGGACAATACTAGCTTATTAGCCTCTTTAATAAGTTTCCCTTGTTTTACTTTCCCCTTAGACAACTTGAGTAAATTTGTAAAAACAAAACTAAAAAAAAAAAAAAAANAAAAAAAAAAAAAAAAGTACCTGGTTTTGTTCAGAGGAAAGATGACTTGAAATCAGTAGCTTACCTCTCTTTGCTTCCCTTTAAAGCTGAACGGATCAGTCGTGGTGGTCTGGGCCTCCACTCTTGGCTCCAAAGGATCAAGGTTCACGTCTGTCCAGAGGCAACTTCATTTTCCCACATTTTCTGCTCTAAACAGGGGTTCGCTTGCACACATGCGCACACACACACACACACACACACACACACACACACACACACACACACACACACACANACACACACACACACACACACACACACACAAACTTGCTTCCCAGTACCTTGGGGAATCACAGCAGGCTGTTTTTTTCCCGTGTCACAGGTTTTGCTTTTGTTTGATACTTAAATTGGTTGTTTTCTTAACATGTGATGTGAATTTTATTGAAGTGATTCCATATTTTCTCTGCTCATCTTATGTTGGTAGATATTGGATGAATACTTACAGAATTAGCAAAAAATTCTGATGTGGGGGGCAACTAGTACAGAGTATGGGCAGATAATCAGTAAAAAAAATCCAACTTAGGCTTCAATATTTGGGAGCTTCAGTAGAACAAATCCCTTGAGGTCAGAGAAATTTAATGCCCGTTTTATGCCGTCTGAGGTTGCATGGTGCCGGAGGTAGACCACCTTTATAGGTCATGTGATATGTGGGTCATCTTGGGGCCCACACAGCAGATCTCGAGGATCAAACACTCTTTGATTGGCTCTTTGACTCATTGATTTATGGGTACTGAAAGGCAACAGGAGTTTCTTGGTTACACATACAGTAGAGACACTTCACACAGCAGTAAGTGACTTGAAACTTTTAACTTAATGAGTCAGTTAAGAAGGTAGAGCTGTAAAATGATTAAATGATTCCCGTAACTCTAAAACTGAGTAGTCGTTAATTATGCTGAGGTCAGGTGGTAAATTCCACCCAAAATTAGACTGTAAAAAGTCCTTGTGTGTTAGTCCATACTACATAAATTTAAAATGTACAATTCATTCAAAAAAAAAAAATCCTTTTCAACTGGATTTATTTATATCACATAAGTAAAAACTGTCAACATTCTTAAAACTAATTATTTTTTGTAATGAAAACATATTTTTAAAGCTTTTCACAACAGTGTGAAAAATTGAGTTAATGGAACTCAATTAAAGTTCTTAAATCTAAGTTTTTCTCATGACTTGGCCCACTTGACCTCATTTTCAATTTTGTACTGAACTTTTAGCGAAAAGTTTAGTACAAAACTGAACAAAATACGTGATGTACGATATTAAATGCAAGCGAATTGGTCGCTTTTTTTGGAGGGGAACAGGGCTGTTTGTGGAGCCTCAGAGGAGAAAGTTTGCATTTGATGTATTTAACATAGACTGTTTGTTGGCAAGATAAAGATTTATGAAAGTGGTGAAAGTGCTAATGTATCATGTCTGTACTTCCTGTAATGGGGCAGCAGTGGCTTAAAGGTTAGAGAAGCGAGCTTGTGACCAAAGGGTTGCCAGTTCAATCCTTGGACTGGCAGGAGACATCAGGGTTGGGGAAGTGAATGAGTTTGACTTAAACACACAAATCAAGAGTTTTTTTTTTTTTCAAAATTTAAAAAAAAAAAAATTGTATGAGTTCATGGAACTCAATTCCATAGTGTTTCTTTCTTAAATTTTAATCTAGTTTAATGTAGGTCATATGTTGACGACTATCAAGTTGGCTCAACTCAATTTCTTGGCTGTTTCCANTAGTTTAATGTAGGTCATATGTTGACGACTATCAAGTTGGCTCAACTCAATTTCTTGGCTGTTTCCACATAGGCTGCACTTAATTTTACATCTTAAAATCAAATATATATTATTGAGTGTGTCCAACTCAAAAATACCAGTAGTTCACCCAACTTATAAAAAAATGATTGGAAAATGTTCCCTCATTTTTTTTTTTTTTTTTTTTTAAGGTAAACAAAGAAAGGTTTTTTCTTTTTTTTTTCCACAGTGGGTCTGTATTTGCTCTTAGTGCTGTGTCAAGGTTAGTTAATTTAGAAACTTGTTTTCTGGAGCTGTGTGACATGGAACTCATAAAAAAACACACATCTTTATTAAGAGTTCATCATCAGTCCATTATTGAGAGGTGCATGTATCTTATGACTTTGGAAAATCGTGAAATATTGACACCATCAGCTATCTTTCCATCTCTTTCATGGCCTCTCTTAAAGTTCTGCTCTCCAGACCAGTCCAGCCATGTATAGGGAAAACGTACTTTGGGTAAGTGATGGTGAACCATGGGATGATTACAATGCAGACCAGCATGGAAAAGGCACCTACGACTTTTTACAAGGGCCCTCAGGCTTCAAGGGTAATCTTCTCTGTCAGTGGCTTATCACCTCTGCTCAGGCTCTCATCTGGTGTGAGTAGCTTCAGAGACAACACCATGATTTTAGACAATTAGTCTGCTCCGCTAAGCCAGCAACTAGACCTACCTGAAAGTTTGGATTCAGAGGCCTAAATGTCTGCTTTTGGTGGCTTTTCCTTTGTGTAACCATAAGCTAAACTCATTTGGGATTCTGAACTGGAAAAATAAATTCAGGTCATACAGATCCAGTGTCACTGTCATGTTGTTGCTTGTGATGCAGGCAGTGTAGGAATTTACTCAGTTGAATATAAGCACTGCAAATAAATTATCACTGGTTCAACTGTTTGAAATAGATCTATGTATTTCATATAGTAACATATATAATGTATATGCCTAAACAAGTAGCCTGTTTACACCATCCTGATTTTGATCAGAAAACTCAGAAGTCACTTTTCACTGTAACTCTACAATCTACCAGACAAAATAATTTGTTGGCCACACACACACACGCACACACACACTGTTGGGAGTTAGAGTCATCCTCAGGCTCATTCACACACCCTCACACACGCACACATAGGAACCCCTCCTATCTATGCTCCAGGAGCCAATCACAGCGATTATTATGCAGGGGGTGATAATCTGTGGTCCAGCCTCTCCCCCATGTGGAAAAGGGAAGCAGGAGGGTTCCAGTTGCCGTCACACCGTTTGCTGACTTCACATCAATCAGTCAGTCATATTGATTAGAAACAACCCTTCTCATTCCTGTTTGTTACCCTGCTTGTGTATTGATGAATTCCGCTGAATACATACAGATAGATCAGTTAAAATCACTATGTAAAATAAAAAAGATAAACCTGTTTTAGAGGCACATTTGATTGATAGCACAGTTTTTCTGTGCTCATTGGGAGAGCCAGTTATGCTGCAGGAGGCAACTAAAGTGATTAAAATTGTCTGATAGAATGAATGTGCCTTCACAGTATTGACAGAAATGCGTTTTGGTGGGACAAACATTTAGTGTTTGACTGAAATTCATCCAGAGACGCTCCTGAGTCACCCTGTTTCCATTGCGCACCGCTGGGTATATGACCGGTGCGCTCTCAGAGCATTGATTTGAGACTTAACCATTATCAAAGGTAATTTCTCATATTTTGATTTTCTTATTTATATCAAGGGATAAACGTAACTTGTATAATCACATTTTAAATTTGGTGTAAATTACTTAAGTTATGGTGATACTGAAGATAACAGATTTTGCGCACCAGTTGAGGATGAAATTTAAAATGATAAATGACCTGAGTGATGTGTGAGTGGTTGAGGACGTGCCTCTGGGACACCTGGCCAAATTAAGTTTTTTTTTTCTCCCCCTACAGAAGGTGTCCCATTCACTTTTCAGATGGGCATTCTCTGCTCCTCCTCTCCGACACTGACGAAATAACAGCCTGTGTTAGGCAAAATTGATCTTGTTGCTTGGCAGCAGTTCACGGTTTGTCTTGCTCGGGTCAGAACCAGCATCACCGTGGAGTTGGACCTCTGGAGCATCAAGGCAAAGAGAAAGGCGCACCGGGGAAATAAGTGCTGCTGCTCCTGATTTGCAGTGGACATATTTGGGCACTTTTTACGCACGCATGTAGCGCACTGGGACTAACTGGATTTGAGGCGATACATCGATTTTTCTACATTTTATGGAATAAAGGACATTCAAAGTAAGTTATTTTCTTTGATTTTTGAACTGAACTGGAAATCTTAGATAATACACCACAGATTTGGCTGTTAATATCATTTGTAACAAGCCGCACGTATAAATTGTTGGGATACTATATTTTAAATATGTAACATTTTATGAGGATTTCAAGCAAATATTGGATGTATCAAACATCAGAATATTTTAGTGATTTCCAAAAACTGCTTGCTTAACACGATCCCACCCAGACATGCCTTGTTGTCCTTAGATAACCTCCCGGAGCATCCCGCTATTCCAGTGTAGAAAATGAATGTCCAAATCAGCAGTATTAAGATTGATTCATTAGATCTCATTTACGCTATAATAAGTGAAATATGAACAATCAAAGAAAATCATTCAAATATTTGAACATCCAGAAGCAACAGGTTTTTCTCTGACAAAAATTTAACGGTGCCAAAATAAGAATCAGTGTTGATCCAAAACTTACTGACTGGAACTTTCAGATTTTCTGCCTTCAGTAGCAGTTATTTGTAATTCACAGCGGGGAGCATGAAGGAGCCGAGCCCAGAAGTCCACATGCTCCAAAAATCTGCAACCAATTATTCGCCTGCGTGATGCTGATCTACGTCTGTCACACGTTTCCTAGAAACCCTCATGCGTGTGCACATGAAGCAAAGCTTTTTTTTTAAAGAAATATTTTAGGTAAATGGGAAACAAATACGAACGAAATATGGTGCATTAGTTGAGCCAGACGTCTTGCTCTTGTTTTCCCCCAAAGTCCTAGGATTTCATTTAGTTTCCATTACCCTTTTTAGGGTGGGTCTGTTGACTCAGAATAGACTTAGGTCACACAGATATACCCACCCTGAAATATTTTATTTTTGGATTTTTTTTTTTTTTTTTTNTTTTTTTTTTTTTTTTTTGCATCACTAACGCACAGTAAAAACAGAATTCAGAGTTTATATTGTTTCGTTTTTATTGTCTTAAGACAAGTTGCAGCTCCCACCGCGACCCACCACTCGTGTTTATTCATTGGGTGCAAATAAGGGCAGGGAGCTCATTGCTCCGCGTCCTCCTGTCTCCAAAGATTTTGGAGACCGACCCCACAGGAGGATTTACCTCTCAGCCTCGCCACCCACGGATTCACTGCAAAAAGCGTATCTGTGTCATGTAGTGTCATGTTCAGGCTTAAAATCATTTTCTAATAGGAGAAATGCTCTCCTTATCAGGTTAATGTAAAACTATCTGTATCCAGTGGCTTCTAAATTACTTCAGGGTTCTACAAGTGTCAATGTGTTGGACAAACGAAAAAATATTGCTTGAAATAGTGCCAGACTGTTATTTCTCAGAGTCCATGCAGATATCTATTTCAAAATATTAATGCTATTGTTCACTGTTAACATCATTGCTCAATTTTTAAATGCTATGTAAAAGCTTCTTTCCTAATGAACAATTTTTATACATTTTTGCCAACAGATGATACTAAATATAAAGCATATCCTGTGGTTATATTGTCTCTGTGAAGTTGCAACTGGAATTGGTAAGTTCAGAATGGCTAATAGCTTCTTTCCCCTTCTGTATGTCTGTCTGTCTGTCTCTCTCTCTCACACTCACTCACACACACACACACACACATACATTCCCTTTCTCTCCCTCTCACTATTCTTTTCCTTCCCCTCTTCCCATCCATGTGTTTCAACAAACATAGTTATTTGACGTAGTCCCATTCAGTTGGTGTCTGTATTCTGTATCTTATCTATGGCAAGCTAAATGTGTGTCACTGTTTCTTCACAGCATTAAAGTTTAACTCTATTCTTTAAGCAGGAGACTGTAAAACCAGAGGTGTAGGTCATATAGTGTTGGTCAGCAAGCTGGGTGCCTCAGTTGGGCCTCCTGGCCCCACTGGCCGCTAGTCCCTACCCCTGCCTCTGTATGGATGGACACCTTTCAATTAGACACTGTCCCAGTCTGGAAATAACAGCTGGTTTCACCTCTCATCTAATAAGGCCCTCTGTTAAAACACATCATGCCTCTGGGGCAGTCCCACCACTGTTTCCATAGCATTCCCCACATTGTTCCTTGTTTGACTTCCCCTTCCCCCACCCTCACCCACACACATAAAAAAAAAAAAAAAAAAAAAACTTAAAACTTCATTTCCAAGGTACGATATGTGATTCAAGCTGTTGCCATTCATTTGTCTGGGATCCTGAGTGACACAGAGATGCAGTCATCAGCTCCAAATACAGAAGGAGCTCAGGGGGGAGGGAATACATAGTATTTGTTAAAGACACAATTTGAGATGCATTTTAATAAAAACTCAAAATTTGAAGCTATCAATTCAATTTAATTGAAACGACTAACAAAAACTAACACTAGACTACAGCTACATTATAAATAATATTTTTGTAATAGCTCATTTATATCTGAGACTTTGCAATTGTAATAATCATAATGTAAAACCATTTTAAGACAAAACAGAAATAATCCTTGTTCATGGTCTCAAGAAGAACTGAACTGAGTGGCCTAATTCTAGCCTGCAATGTAGGTAGCAGAACTCAGGTTTCTGCTGAGAATATAGAGTAGGAAGTTATTCTCTTCAGCCTGTGACATGCTGATGAAATATTTCAGTTTACTCTGTGCAGGTCTACCTGTCATCATTCATTAGACCTGCTGTTTCAGGGAAAGTTAGCATGAACAGAATGGGTTATCATGAAAATACAACCGTGACTTTCCTGTTTAAGCAGCTACCTTTTATTACTTACAAATATACTATATGCACTATATTTAATGTCATTCAATTTGAATGAAAACATTTTCTTTGTGAGAGAAATGTGTTGCATTTGAAGAACTTTTTTTTTTTCTTTTCTGGCAACACTTTACTAATTTTTGCACTATTTGCTGCCCATCATTTAAAGGGTGAGAACTGATTTTCCACAAGTCATTTCAGGACATGATGCATGTTTTTTTTTTTACTAGTCTGGGTCAAGTTGTCACACCCCCTATGCAGTTTGTATTTCAAAACAGGAAAACGTTACATACATCTACTACATAATGAAGCTCAGATGTATTTGAATGAAGGAAAACTGAAAAACTGTGGAAAAAAATTGAAATTAACTCCTGTTTTTTGCCTTTCAGACTCAAACACATTATTGATAATGAGACCAGTGACTGGGTCCCTCTCAGGGAAGGTAAACCTACCGTGCTTCTTCTCTACCATCCCAACCTCAGCACCAGTTATCAACCCCAATGGAACAGCCATTTTCAGCAAAGACTACTTGCGTATCAAATGGACCAAAATAGAGGGAGAGGTAGAATCCATAGTTATCGTGGCGCAAAATGGAGTTATCAAGATAGGCTCCAGCTACAGGAACCGCGTATCAGTACCCAGTCACCCTGAGGATGTTGGCGACGCCTCACTAACAATGGTCAAGCTGCGTGCAAGTGATGCCGGCACTTACCGCTGTGAAGTCATGTACGGCATTGAGGACACGCAGGACACAGTGAACCTTGACGTTAATGGTGAGAGTATTATGATGTCCTAAATCCTAGATATTCAGATCATAATGGTTTCAGTCACAGGCTTTAAAATGGCTTCTATGAATATAATAAGGAGTTGCTACATGAGCTCACCAAAGAGTGAAATGTAATGCCAGTAGTGATGGAAACACAAACATTATGAGATAACTATGTGCCTTCCTGCTTACTTTGAAAGGAGTAGCTACCCTGTAGTTACATAGAGTAACTACATTTTTCAGCAGTTCTTATTTTAGAGGCAGTGGAGTCTATAGGAGAGTGATGGGGTTTCTCAGTGATTAGTGCTCTGCTCAGGGAAATGGTACACTCCCCATCTAATCTAATATCTTAGTGCAAGTGTTCATACATCTATCCTGCAGTACAGCATTTGATAAAGAAACAGTACTGCAACACCCTAAAGCCAGAAAGGTGGTTCCAATTCTTTACCTCGTCTGATTATAGTGCATTATATACAATGTGTTCTAATTGCAAAGGTTTTCTGGAAGATATAACTCATGTTTTGGGGAAGCTGAAAACATGGGTAGGGGTGGTTTGGTTTTGGTATACAATGTGCACAAGCTCTTATCCAACTATCTGCAATGTTGATTAGCACTATCAATCATAATGTCTGTGCCTGTTTACTGTCCACAAATATGAGAATTTCAGGGCTGTGGCATAGTCATCATCTCATCAAACAGAATTATCTAGTTCATTTGTGGTGAACTGTGGAGTATTTTACTCATCCTAACAGTTTATTGCAAAGTTGCTTCTTTCCAAAAGAGCTAAAAGCCTCATTTATTTTATAATGTGTGCTTTGCCATAATTTATAGCACTAGAATTATAGTTATGGGTTCCAGATCAGTATGTTAACTATTATAGAAATGCTTATTGTGTTTCATTTTTGGGTGCTCATTTTTTGTCTTCATATTTGTTGCCAGGTGTTGTCTTTCACTATAGGGCAAACACTAGCAGGTACACCTTAGACTATCAGAAGGCTGTCCAGGCTTGTCAAAACATTGGAGCAACCATAGCAACACCTGACCAACTGAAAGCAACCTATGAGGATGGCTTTGATCAGTGCGATGCCGGCTGGATCGCTGACCAGACAGTGAGGTTAGTTTGATATGATGATACAGTCTATTTGCTGGATTGCTACATATGATTTTGTGGAAAGATATGATGATTTGACCAATGTCTGCAAATGGCTCTTCGTTCCTTTTTTCCCCTATAGATACCCAATTACAAAGCCCAGGCATGGCTGCTATGGCAACCTAAATAATAAACCTGGTGTGAGGTCATATGGAATGAGGAAACCCACAGAGACCTATGATGTATTCTGTTACGTAGACAAACTTGATGGTAAGACACATCCAAAACATTAGAATATTTTAGATCTCTAAATCAAAATCAAGTTTAATATTGAGTGAGAGACAAGTGGCCAGCATGTTGATTCTAAAGTAGATCGTGAAATTCCTTTTGAACCACAATGGGTTTTTCAAAACCTCACCAACAAAAATGTGACAATAACTGTTCTAAATGCCTCTGGCACTGTTTAAGGGAAGTCTTTATCTCTGTGTTCTGTCCGTTCATCATCTAGGCCAACACTTCTCACAGATTCAACCCCACTTGTGTTTCATGAACTTCAACATCACTCTTGACACTTCTAAATCTTAGTCTGTAGTTGTTCTTATCTGGGATATGTTCACTGTAGCCCACATATTATGTGACAGTGCACAAATTAAAATAAATTGTTTTGACACAGGCAAGTTCTGTTTCCAGGCAGTGAAGTCTGCCAGCACTGATTACTGGAACTCACACACAAACATGCATGAGCATGTACACATATAGACATACATACATATACACAAAAACCAGAATAAATACATTGACTTGTTTCTTCAACATGACTTCTTGTTGAGTTGTTTTGACCAACAAATTGCCAAATTCATAACTACGAAGCTATTATTCAATATGTAAGCATTTATTATTAGTGTTATAAGTGTATTATAAGTGTCTTGATACAGGGAACAGGAACCAGTTGAACTCAGATGTAGATACTAGTATCAGCCAGAGATTATTACCCCATCCCACAGCCACGAGGGACACTCACATACATCTTCCCAGCTGGTCAAAAAAACTATACATTCATCTTTGATCTCATTGCACTCCTGACCTTTTGTATGTGGACGATAGGTGTGCTTTTTATTAAATGCATTCATAGAATAGTTTCAGTATTTGCATTGGAGTCTCTATTGGTTCTTATCATTTGTCATAAAAATTACTGAATTCCATTTACTGTCAGTCAACCCTTATTCCTGCTGTTAGATGAAACACATTATTTCCTATGCACCTAATATTGTCAGGAAAGCTTACCTCACACAGGGTGTTTAGTACAGTCAGTCTGAATGCTGTTATTAACTGGGTCTATGTTGGATCCTTATTGTGTTTATCACAATTGGTAACACAAATGCCACACAATGGTTATTTATTTTGCTAAACTTCATATTTTCTAGGAAAACAGACATGTTTGCCTGATATTATTTGATGGATCAGTTAGAAACTAAGTTGAATGGAAATGGCTCAGTCTGTTCATTAACCATTAAAATACACTTATTCTGCAAGCAGTTTTAATATGCACTAAAATTTACTAAGCAGCATTCTACAATCTAAAGCTAAATGATGGCATTTATTCAACAATCAAAAGATTGGCTGTATTCACAGGATGAGATGCATGAAAGAAAAAAAAAATCTAGCATCAAAAACATTGTAGAACCTTAAATAAAAAAAGAAACTCGTGAGTTTCATTTATTAGATCAGTCAGTTTCAACAGAGCTAAACTGCAATTTCAGTATAGGTCTTTAAAGGGCGTGGTGCGTTTCATGTTTCATGCCTGCTTTAAAGAAGGAAGCCATTCCTTGGTGGAAAGCGAAACAATATTCAAATCTTAATGCCACAGTAAATCAATGGGACATGAAGCCACCCTGGGCTATTTCAAAAGTTACGCCCGAGCCTAAGTGAAAACATGAAGTCAGTCAGTCTCCCTCTCCCGAAATGCTGGTTGACTTTAGAGCATGCCGTTCCGTCATCTTTGGATGTAAACAAAAATAAATATTTATAGTGTTTATAGAGCAAAGACTTTCTGAAGGGTAAAAAGGTAAGAAGCAAACACAGTAGGTATAAACTAACTTCCCTGAAACCTAATGACCTGAAGTATAGACACACTCATTGACAGGCCAGGCACATCGTTAGCATTGTTATCCCACCTTAGAATAAAACCAATGAATGAACTACTGTTGTCCTGAATGTGATTGGTGGGAGAAGTTTTGGGCCTGTGCCCTGCACAGCTGTGACTTTTGTAAGCTGTTATTGGGCTATGTCTCCACTAAAAGGTCAGAATGGTCTAAACATGTCTAGTTTATGATTACGCCAAATAAAGGCTTTTCAGTTCAGTTCTTCGTGCAAATGATTCAAAATGAAATGTGAAACGACTATACATCATATACTCATATACTCACATTTCATCATGCCCTAACTGGTTGAAATAGGTGAAAAGACTACTGAGTCGGATGTTGTTGCAGCAGTGATCACTAAGCTGCCAAAGAATCAGATTTGGTTTTAGATGTGTGAGTTAAGTATTCATTGCATTTTATTTTATTTTTTAATTCAGGTGAAGTCTTCTATGCTCCAGTCACCCATAAGATGACATTTGAGGAGGCCAGTGAAGAGTGTAAGAAGAGGAAAGCCATCCTGGCATCTCCTGGTCAGCTGCACGCTGCCTGGCGACAGGGTTTGGACCGCTGTGACTACGGCTGGCTGTCCGATGGAAGTGCACGATACCCTGTTGCTGTACCCAAAATGCAATGTGGGAGAGGTCTACTCGGTGTCAGGACCATGTACCGCTACAGAAATCAGACTGGCTTCCCTGAACCTTCTATGAAGCTTGGAGCTTACTGCTTTAAAGGTAAACTCACCGACAGGGTCTTGTTGTTTTGGGTACTGATCTCATGGAGTGAAGTATATGTTGGTCCATGTACTGTATATGTTGTTTATATTTTGGTTTATAAAAGACAGAGAGTGACTGAAGGCACAGACCCAGCATTTCCTGTCAAAACCAGGCCTGGACTATGAACAGCTATGATCTCATCCCCTCAGGGTATAGCCTCTGCACCCCCACCCTTTGGTTTTCTGCCTCTTTGCGCCACTATACACATTCACACATTTGAACCAAACCAACATTTAAACACATGTAAAAACCTGTCTCATATTTTAACAATTACTCTCTTCATGTTTTCTTTGTGTTCAGCTTTATATGATCATATGTTTAACAGCAAAACCATGACGAAAGTAGAGAAATGTGTTATATGCCTCATTGACTCCAGTTTCCTGTTGATCTCACTGTCTCACATTTTGGATTCTTACTCATTTTTGTGGGAGGAATTTAAAAAGATAGTGCTCAGTTTTGGAACATCATACACAAACCAATTCTTGTTATAATGCGGAGATTTATAGCCAGTAGTTTGCCTGAAAGTTTTTGATTTATCTGCCTGCACACTGGGCTAATCATGAATCTTCAGGCTTTATATTTCATTACATTTAATTTATATTTCATTCCATATTTCTTTACTAGACTTCATTACTTCATTACTTGCAACATTATGAATGGTGTTTACAACCCTGAATTAGAATCTATTTTGAAGTAATAGCAAGAAAAATGTCATTGCTCAACCTAATTACTATCCCAATCATGTGATAACAAATCCAAAAGAAAACCTGTGTAATGTAGAAATTTGTCCTACTTACTATAGTTTGACCAGCTTCTGCAAGCTTATTTCACTTTTTTTTTTTTTTTTTTTTTTTTTTTTTAAATCTTGGGTACCAAGGTTTATTTTAATTATTAAAGTATATTCGTGTAAGGAACATGAAAGATGCATAAATTGTCTTGAACTTTAAGACATTTTGAGAATTTAAGATGATATTTTGTACATATAATGCATTCCTTGTTGGTACCATAAAGTGACCATAAAAGAAAGCAGAAAATATCTTATGGATCTCCGTAAACACTAAAATCAGTGACTTCACGGTTCACTGGATGTTACTTCAATTAGCCTAATCCCTCAAATGTGAGTGTTGTTGGGTATTCGGTATCCCCAGGGCAAAACCAGTGACAGATGATAGTAACCACTGGGAGAAGTAGCAAAAGTTACTAATACCACACCTGTCAGCCTTTTTAGTCTCACTATCTTAACTCCTTTTTTGCCTTTCTCCTCTCATTTCCGCTGTCAGTTTGCCCTCTGTCATTCTCACTTGTACTTATCAGAGCAGACATTTGGATAATGGACAAAGCTGCTGCTGGACTTCTAAATCCAGTCATCCTCGGTGACCCCTGACCTGACCTTTCCATCTTTACAAATGAGAGGTTGAACAGATAAGCCATCCCCAACCAGGCCATTTACTGCCCCTGAGTCATGCTAACTCTCGCGGTGATAAGTCCCCATGGAGTTCAGAGGGCACACAAACAGGCCACCCTCACCTCCTGCTCTGTCAGCTCTCTCAGTCATATTGTAGTCACGTCCCCATCTAAGTGCTTTTCAAGTACTCTCCTTTGGTGGGACTCACTCCATCGTTTCCTGCTTTCCAACATCCAAAAATATCTTAAAAAAGAAATATTATGTAAACTTAAGTTAGGTAGACTACACAAAAAGACAGGAAGAAAGAGGGTGAGTGCAGAGGGAAAAGGGAAATAATTGGTCTCTGATTGGTCGCTGGTTTGGCCTGAAGAAAACAGACGCAGTAACAGCGCGTACACATCAGTGAGATAATGCACTCCCTCTGCTTTGAACAGAGCAGGCTCTATTTTCCCTGTTAGGGAAAAAACATGTCTCACACCTTACATCAGAGATAGTTTCATGAAGGAAGAGGGTTAGTACGTAATGGTCAACAGCTGGTTGCTGCTTTACACAATCTGTCTGTGCCAGTACGGAAACATTGCTGAAACTGCTACAGTGCTTTTATGTGTGCGTGTGTGTGTGTGTGTGTGTGTGTGTGTGTGTGTGTGTGTGTGTGTGTCTGTGAGAGAGTTTGGGGGATAGAAGGACAGGAAAGAAGAGACTTCTTCAGGGAAAACAAAGAAGTTAAAAGAACTGGAAATCAGTGACTAATGGACATCAGGAAAATGCTAATAAACACCTAACCATAACCAGGTTAACCATTACTTTAAACCGTAACCATCATGGGACAAAAGACAAAGCACAGCACAGGGGAGAACGGAAGACAAGGCTTTGGGCAAACTCTAACAAAACCACAACACTAGATTCCTAAAGATTTATATGCTGTTTAATTCTTTTTAACAGTCATGCGAATGCTTTCAGGCACTTTAGGAAATGTTTAGAGAAACTTTCAAAGTGCCCTTGTCTTTGTACAAAAACAGTACACTTTAGAAATAAGATGACTTTCTACGAACTGGTGACACTATCTCATTTCACCAGGTACAAGGGAAATACAATAAAACAAGAAAGCAGCATAGCAATATTGGCCCCACAGATAACTAAAGATAATTCTGGTTATTTGCCAGCTATTCTAATGCTTGTGAGTTTTCAGATAGTTTTGCTTTGCAACTTGACATTAGTATCTTTGAGGACATGCTGCATAATGAATAAATGTTAGTGCTGCTTATAAACAACAGTAAGAGCTGAGAGAGGAAGTCCTTGACACTAGAGTTTCTAAGAAATCCTTTTACTCTGGGTACTTCCATGCTAGTATTACACTGACATGGCAGCTGTGGTCTATTTGCTTCCTGTTTGTAACTGTAATATTTTATGTGCAGTATCTATTATCTATAATAATTAGTCCATCATGTTTTGTTTGCATAATGTTGTTATTCCCAAATTGTGCTGTCGCAATTTATCTAGCATCATTACAGGACCATACTGGCAAGTTTGCATGTTTTAGCCTAATAAATAATACCTACATACACATTAATTATATTACTGACAAACAATTTCTAAAACATAAAACCATATTTTAGTTTTCATGTAATTTTGTCAAGTCCCCTAATCTTTCAAAATTAAATGTGCAGGTGATACACCCACCTTAAAATTCAATATTTTGCCTGCTAACACTTTTGCTCGATTGTAGAAGGCACGGTCATTTTAATTTCTTGGTAAAGGCCGTCTTCTCCAGGGACTCTTTCTCTGACGGAGACATACATTGTCCTCCGTGCAGCTACATTTTGGATCGGTTAAATTTACTTTGACAAAAAACTTAACAGACATAGTGTTCGCTGTGATAGATGACTTATCTCAAGCATGTCTCATGTCTCTACAAGTTGATTTTTATAGTGTACTGGAATGAACTGAAACAAAGGGCAGTGTAGAAGGTAGGAAAAACAATTCTAATACTTACCAATCCAGTAGTACATTTTGGGAAATGGTTGTCAGTAATGTATATAGGTTGTATATATTGGACTCAACCATGTTAAATCGCCAGTATTATCCTTTAATATCTAATGTTTGATCACAGTCAGGTGATCAGCATTCTATAGTACCTTGTGTTGACTTTGCTTCAGTCTTGAAATGCTCCCCAGCATGTTGTCTCTGTTGAACGTAAGAGTGTGTGTGAAGCCTTACTGTGTTTCTAATGAAGCAACAAATTGTTTTAAAATGTAATATAAGACCATGTTGGTCATACTTGTAAAAGTCTTTCAAATTGTGTGTTTTTTAGGAAGGAAAGAGGTGAACCAGACGTCCTTTGTGGATGTGTCTGTGGTAGAAGTCACTACTTCTCCCCCCATGCAGACCACCATCGCCCCCATCACCTCCCACCCTGTCCTGGAGGGTAGAAGCAGTACTCTTACTCCATCATCTGAAACTGTATCAAAAGATGAAGATGAGTCTCCGCACTCAGAAGTTCCCACAGATCTTCCATCTATGTTCTCAACCAGTATGGCACCACCTCGCCCTACTCCAGCAGGCCAAGATGTCCTTGAAGATTTAATTACCACCACTGCACCCACCATTAGAGAGGAACCAGAGGATACTGAAGACATAACGACCCCTGACTTTGACATTGATGACTACGTGACTGAAAATATAACTCAGGTGGAATCCGTTCCTTCCCGTGGTGACATATTCCCAGGAACTACAGACACAGTAGAAAGCAGTGAAACCATAGAATCAATGGTCGAGCCTACTGATGAACCAGATGATCAGTCTGTAATTGAAGTTGGCACTATTCAACCTGATGTCCCTATACCAGAGGCCTCTCCCAGCACAGAACCCATGTTTGCTGTGGGGAAGACGGAGGAAACTATTCCAGATTCTGGGATCACCACAGAGACGACCTATGACCTCACAGATACTCCAACAGAATCACCTGAATTAACCAGTGAAGAAGTATTCAGCTCCTCAGAATCAACCCCATCAACCCCTGAGGTTTACTTGACAACACCCTTCCCAGATTATGATATCGACATGGATGACATTGAGAAAGATTTGCCTGTAGAGGGACTTCCACCTGTGCAGCACGAGGAACTCTCATCTAGACTATCGGCCCCTGTTGGTGATGGAACAACAGTCACTACCATTCCTACATCTATTGTGACTGGCACCACCTTTATGTGTGACACTCAACCTTGCAGTAAGACAGAGATCACCACCATGGTACCACCAGAGACTACTGGCACGGCAGCACAATCAACAACTTCAACTCAACAGGAGAATGTGGAGACACCAGCTGTTGTTCACAAGGATGAGACCAGCAAAACCACAACTGAAACCATATCTGTGCCAGTGACATCCACCCCCACCTTCATTGACAGTGGAACATCAGCTAAAGATGTGACATTGTCATCGAGTGTTCAAATGATTGATGAGTCCACCATGCACATCCCAGAGGACAAAGGTGACTCCCTGACAGAAGAGAAGGACACAACAGCAGACACTGACAGAGAGTTCTTCACAACTACACCCATTGCTTCAGCCGAGGCTGACCTGACCACCAGTCCCACTTCCATGATGCCTGATGGACAGTGCATCCAAGTTACCACAGTCATGCAGAAGCAGAATGAATCAGGTAAGACAGACCCATAATAATTGGGATCGTTGAACCTTCATTTGACAGTGGAACAAATGGTTCTAATTAAAGTGTAATTAAGATTTGGCAGCACTAACACAAAATGCCATTACTTGATCATCTTTATTTGACCACAGAGTGCATGTCTCCGCTGAGGATAACATGACTGAATCACAGTCATATCCTAGACATGGACATAATGGTAGGTCAGTGATTGGTCAATTTCTCAAACATAGCAAAGAGATAAGAATTAGTCACATTTTATCATAAAAATTTTTGGTCTGTGTATCATTTTTATTCCCTACTTTGGTTCTGGCTTGGTAAGAATCTCATAAACAGCCTTTCTTTGTATTGACATGCTATAATAATTATGCTGCTGTACAGTAGCTGGGAGGCTGTGCTGTCCAAGGTTCTGAAGTGGAGAGGGAGTTTGGTTTTCTGCCAGCAAGAATGTATAGAAATGTGAGGAGATTGTGGTCAGGTAAACACAGTGTAAAGCCTTACTGTATATACAGCAGTATGCATGCTGTTAGGCAACTCTATATGTTTTATCCAAGGAAAGAAGGAGATGGTTGTAGAGATAAAGAGAGATCATAACCATATGCTGAATACCATACAAAAATGACAAGAGCTTTAATGCAGACATCAGTTACCAAGGTTGTTAAAACCTCCGTATATAACAACTTTCCCTCTTTCAAATGTTTGTCTTTATCTTCCTGAATCAGCTCTTCAAAGTTTTAGATTAGTGATTAATACTGCAAAATAGAAAAAATCTGATATTTAAAATGAGTAATTTGGGTTCCAGAGAGACTCATTTTGGATTCATTTAGTAAATATGTGATTACAAACCCACTTTTATGTCAATCTGTAGATAATTTTCAAATAGCTACAGTGATGTTATGTAATTTGCATGGAGATCACATACGGCTCTCTAAAATGTGCCTATTTTAATTATTTCAGTAATGCTACTACAGACACAAAGAAATCTTGCTTGGAGCAAATATAGAATACTGAAATATATGTTTTGTCCATGACTTTTACGCCAACAACATATGATCTTACAAAGAAGAAAGAGCAGTTGCACAATTCTTTTCTTTTGTAATTTATCTGAGCAACAAATATTGCTGTGGTGACTCATTCCTCATCCCTGAAGATCAACATTTTAGTTAGAGGAAATTAATCTGGAGAATTGGATGGGTATAAGGGAAAGACTTGGTTATTTGGCTGGTTTTGGAAATTGGACTTTTGGTGGCTGCTCAGCAGAGAGAGAGCAATGATATATACTTGCATTTGCTGATGTGTTCTATGGAACACAGTGCATGTATGTGTACTGTATGTGTGTGTGATTGTTTGTGTCTGTGTGCATGTATAAAAGGGAGCAAGGTATTCCAAACCAATTTGTATAGAGAATTAGTCTTCTTGTGTGTGCATTTACCAGTATGAGGTTTCCTGGCAGCCTGGTAGTGACAGAGCTGTGTTGGCAGTCCACCTGAGTAAGCACAGATGCCTTCAGCATAGACTGGACGCCACTTCAAGAGGTGATGTCATTGCAAAAGCAAAGTCTCCCCCTCTGTGAAGACAGCTGGAGGCTGCCTGAGTAAAGTTGGTGATTTTATATACTTTTACTGCGACATCATGTGACGTTGCTGAGCTGAGACACTTGTAGAAGAGGTCTCTTTCTGTTTATCCAAGTTTATGTGGGAAAAGCTTTTGGAAAACATTGTGCAATATAAATTGGAAGGAGCAGGGTGTTGTCTGACTGCAGACAAATGTATTTAACACTGTTATGGGGATCTTAAAAGAATCAATTTATGGAAATTTAGTGTTACTTAAAAAGTGGAAGTATTATTCTCTTGTGAACAGTTCCCATGTGTTTCTGATGAATTTAAGACTAATAAATTCACAGATTACAAAGTGTTTATGTGATATATTAATGACTTGTTGAAATATTGTTACTCTGAGGCATGTCAACACCAACTGTCACAGAACTATGAACAGAGACATCAGTAACATATTCTTACTAAACAAAACATCAGTTGAATTTTTAGTTCAGCTGAACCTCGCCTACTCCTCAACAAGCCTAAATTCTCATGTCAGGCCTGAACATCCTGAAAACTTGGGTGGCTCAGTGATTCTGTGGGCTGATTTCATTGTAATATTGAAGCTTGATGTGGCTCTAGCAGTTCCTGAATAGCAAGAGAGTGTGATGTATGTGGGAGCAGTCAAGTGGGCCCAACGCTCCTCTGAGTTCCCAGAGTTTGGATGAGTTTTAAACAGGTGTCTCTGCTCTGCTGATCTGGTGCAGGTGTTGTTCTTGGTCGCAACTGATAATCTTTCTCAATCACTACTTGTGGGAGAGAGAGAGAGAGAGAGAGAGAGAGAGAGAGAGACTGGAAATTGTTGTGTATCAAGAGCTTACATGGCAACCAAGGCAGATTTATTTGTATAGTATGATTCAAACACAAAGGCAAAATGCATTAAAACAACATTTAAAAAAAAATAACCCAATAAGAATGAAATAAATTTAAAGCAACATTTAAAAAGAAAATGAGAGGGGGAAAAAAGATAAAATATAAAATAAAATAGAATAAGATAAAATGAAATAAAATAAAACAGAATACTATTTTTAGTGCACTTGTACAGAATTAAGTAAACCAATGAGGAGATATTTAATTTGGCTTAATAAAAAGCAGTGCTAAATAGCAAAGTTTTAAGCCTGGATTTAAAAGAGTTTGCAGTTGGACCAGACCTGAGATATTCTTGAAGTTTGTTCCAGAGTTGTGGAGCATAAAAACTAAAGGCTGCCTCACCATGCTTTGCTCCGACTCTGGGAACAGAAAGCAGCCAAGAACCAGATGACCTGAGAGGTCTTGAGGGTTCATAAAATAGAATGATATCAGAGATATATTTTGGCCCTGAGCCATGCAGTGCCTTCTAAACCAGCAGGAGAATTTCAAAATTAATCCTGTGACACATAAGCAGCCAGTAGCGTCCTGAGGACTTGAATGATGTGCTCTGCTTTCTTAGTTTTAGTCGGAACTCCACTAGCAGGTTTCTGAATGAGCTGCAACAGTCTGACTGCTTTTTTTGGACAGGGCTGTAAAGACGCCATTACATTTTTAAGGTGATAGTATCTGCTTTTTAGGTCTGCATCCTAACTATACCAAGATTTCTGACTTGGTTTTTTTGTCTTTGGTGATTTAAGGTGACTAATGACATTTGATTTGTTTTCTTTGGATGCTTATTTAAATTTATTTTTTATTATTTAAATGGAGGAAATTGTGGCACATCCAGTCATCGATACGTTCAATGCACTTGTTAAGAGATTCAATGGGACTGTAGTCACTCTGTAAGATGGTTATACAAATTTGGGTGTCATCCTAAGAGACTTTGTTGTTTTGCAAAATGTGAGCCAGTGGGAGCATGTAGATATTGAATAAAAGAGGCCCAAGAATTGATTCATTTTTGTTCTATCAGACTTGTAGTTACCAACTGACACAAAGTAGTCTCTATCTTGTAACTAGGATTTGAACCAATTAAGCAATTAAGTACTGTGTAAGACGGTCTAACCCGATTTTTAAGTTTGTCTAGTAGTATGGCATAGTCGACCATGTCAAATGCAACAGTAAGATCCAATAACACAAAAACTGAGACTATGCCAGATGTATTAAAACAAATATCATTTAAAAGCTTGACAAGAGCCGTCTTAGTGCTGTGTGGTCAAAATCCAGACTGGAACATATCAAAACAATTGCTTGACGCCAAGAAAGTGATGAGTTGCTGGAAAACAGTTTTTCAATAACTTAGCTTAAAATCTGTAGGTTTAAAATGAGGCTATAATTGTTAATAAGCCAGACCTTTCACAACCATGCTAACCATATCAGATTCACCAGCCTGGGTACGAACAAGCTGTTTTCACATTCTGCCCTTTCCACTATCAGCAATGCTAGTAGCACAACCTGTGCTTTCTACACCCAGTGAGGGTTGGGGTGTAGGCATGAGTCACTGGGGGTGAGGTGGGGGGTTAATGCCAGCATTAACCAGCTCTTCCATTTTATCTGAATCCCAAAAGGGGTGGGGCAAGGGAGAGGGAGGGGGGGGAAGAAGAGAGACAAGTGAGGAGACTGACTCAGAAGCTGTTACCACCAGGTTGACATTGAGGTTGTGGTGTTTGTGTCTTGTGTACATCTGTATAAGCTTCCTCTTCATTGTCCCTACTGCAATATACAAACACTGGTAAACAACTTGGGCCCAACAGAACCAAAACAATATGGTAACTGATTGAACTCTCTTCTTTTTTTACCATCTCTCTTGCTAATATTCTTGGATTTGTCAAAGAAAAGCTGCAACTATGGCTCACTGTCCTGTTAATTTGGGCATGATGTGCATGTTCTTTGAAACTACAAGCAGTTGTGTGGGCTCGTCCCCACATGTAATATGCTCCTTTCTACAGAGTGAACATACAGTGCCTCAGTCACTTTTGGCCTCAAGGGATTGGTATGGGTGAAGCATCTGTGTTTGCTTGAGGCCTTAGCTCCAAAGCTGTGGCCTTAGTTTAGTCAACTGACTAAACTGGTCTTTAATAAAACATAAATTTAACATAGTGTAACTTAAGCACAGTGTGTCTGAGAGGGAGATAATTATATCCAGTCAGATGACATCTTGTTGTATTTGTATTGTATTTAAGTAGAAACTTATAATTGGCAACATAGTATAGGTGGGTAATGATAATAATGTAAAGAGAATTAGGTGGGTAATGATAACGATGTAAGGGGAATTATGCTTCTGTATAACCCTTAAAAGTAATAGCAGACAGCTGCTTAAAACAAACATAAAACAAGCTCAGTATAGAAGAGAATGGTGAGTGACAAAAAATAAATCCTTCCTTAGAACCAGAGCATGAAGTTGGATTCTGGGGTGAGGGTGGGGTTTAATTCAAGTGAAATGCTATGTGAGCAGTAGCGGGTGCAGAAGCAGAGTTCCAGTAGTGATTGCAAACGCAGTACAGTATTGCAGGCAGAGCAAAACCCTATGTAGCGCATGACAGCCTAAACCAACCAAAATAAATAAATAAATAAATAAATACCCTTACTTCTTTTAGTTTGGCCTTAAGAGGCCTTTGGATTAATGTTGGTCAGGCTTAGTCCTCATCATTTCATTGCATTTAAAACTGGATTACAAACACAAGGATGCAGAATTGCTTGATGTATAATAGTAAACATTTGTCTACTGCAATATCCAACAATTGACAAAACTGAAATTAACATTTTTGTACTCCTAAAATTAACAGTTAGGTTCTCATTCATCACTGCAGACAAAAAGTATTTTATTCAGTCTGTCATTTCTACAAATAACTGGGTGAGATTTTAGGATTCTAGATTTTAGATGAGATTTTTATGTATTTATTTATTTATTTTATTAATTGTCATATTCTGTCCCTTGTTTCTTTGATTTTCTTGTTAGTTGATCAGGTTCTGAAGCCACAAGATTCTCAATCTCCTGTTGTCCCAGTGGTTCCTGACCATCCCACCCCCTCTATAGCAGACGGTGAGCCCATTCTGCATAGTGGAGACCTGGACCTTTTCTCCAAAGCTGCTGTCACAGTGACTCCAACTGTTAGCTTTATAAATGGCAAACATGAAATCACACTGGAGCCACACAGTCCAGATGAAAAAGAGGCCAAAGGTAACCAGATTGCAACAAACCTGACAAATGATGAAATGACCACAGTATTTGATTTTAATTGGACTGATCTCCCTGTTGGTAGTTCTGTTGAATCTACAGAAGAACCCTTCTCATCCACAGAAATACTAACCTCCACAGCTATCCCAGATGTTGATGATTATGACCCCCATATAATCCCAATTGTTGAATCAACACCTCCTCACATACTTCCTAAAATGGATGAGGTGACCACTAAAAGCCCCGCCCAAACAGACATGGCCTCTGTGTCAACCTCAACAACAGAGGGCATAGCTTCATCTAAAATTACACAAAAAACCACAGACATCACAGAGGGGTTGAGTGATGTCACAGCCACCTCTGCTGCTTTTGTTCCTACAGGAACACCATCTGAAGCAAAGATCACCAAAGTATCTGAAGAAAACCAAACAATCAAGGTTGATGAGGGAACCACCACTGTCAGTACCACATCTGTACAAAAAACTGAAGGAGAGTCAGGGATGACACCCACATATGTGAGAAGTGACTCAGACATGACTCAGACAGAGAAATCCGCAGATGAATCTCAAGCTACTTCCACAAAGAAACTTTACACAGTCACAAATGAAGCTGAAACCACTGAGGAAGGACAGAGCACATCTGCTACTCCAGCTGCTGAAGACCCCATTCAATCTACTTTACAGACTCCATATACTTTGACCTCTGATGACACTGATGGGGAAATATCAACATCACCAAAGAGTGACTCACAAAGCTCCACTCAGTATATGGAAGGAAGCATAGAGACCCAAACCCTGAAGGAATCTGCTAGCAGTACAGTGACTCCTTCATCTGATAGCTTAGTCACTCCTGAACAGACACCCCAGACTGAGATAACACAAGCTGTGGATCTAGGAAACCTTCAGCCATCATCTGTTGCATTGACCCCAGCTGAATCTTCTGAGCATACAGTGACAAGTCAAGGAGGAACAACAATCAGACAAATGCCTTCTGTCTCACCTACTGGCAAAGATGCAACTGTTGCGCCATCTACACCAGATCAGGAGGGTTCAGGAATACATACATTAATCGTGTTTACAACTAGCCCTCTATCATCACAATCAACTATGATGACATCTTCACCTTTAACCCCCATAGATACAACAGACCAAGCTACACTAGAGAGTAAAGTAACATCACAAACAGAAGAAACAAGAGACACAGGTAAAATGGTTCCTGTGAGTGATGAGCTGGAACAGACTTCATCATCAACCTCTACATATGATGAGACAAAACATGAGACAACCCCTGTTCCCTCTCATGAATCCATAGCAACAACTGCCTCTCCCTTATACAGTGCTATTGAAATGATCAAGACAACAATGACCTCTTTTACTGAATTTTTCACCAAGTACTCAACACACAGTCTACCAGCAGTGACTGAATTACCTGAGCAACAGGTGGCTACAGGTGAGAAAATTGCCCCTGCTGTTACAGATGACGAGAGCTTGATACCTCTAAGTCCTGACATATTTACAACCTCATCAGTGGCCAACTTTACTTCTCCACTCATGGGCACAGGAAAACCAGATGAATCTATTCTAACCACAGTTGGAACAGACTCACAGTCTGTGGTAGAAAGTGAAAGTGTAACTGAGGATAAAGAACAAACACAAACCTCACCAGTGGCACCTGTATTTGATCTTACCATGCCATTTCATCCTAGCACTGTTCAAACAAGTTCAGATGACCAAATCTCTGTTATGACCTCTGGCACTGCAGCTCCTTCAGCCTTCAGCACTGAGATATCAACATCTGTTTCACAAGAAGCAGAATCAAAAATCACAACCACTGAAAGGCTATCATTTATCTCTGAAGTGAGCACCATTTTGACCCCTACTGATGAAGAAAGCTCTGATGATCAGATGGTATCACCTGAAACATCAAAGAGTAGTAGGACAGAACAGACAGACTCAGAAACATTAAAAAGTACTATTAGGTCAGATATTGATGTGACCCAGAGTTACTCCTCTACATTTAGTACAGAGAGTCCAAAACCATCAGAAAGTGAAGTGACCACGGAATCATCCAGTTCACAAGAATCAGCAGTGAGTACCATTACAGATGACATGGATGCCACATCACCAGCAGAGGTGAGCACTCAAACAACAACAGATACTAAATTGTCTTCTTGGTATAGTACTGTGGCACCAATAATGCAGACTGAAGGCTCAAAAGAACCCACATCTATTGTCACTGGCACAGACCAAACAAGCACAGCCAAGCCTACAACATTCACTTCTACAGTAACAGTAAGCATGACTCCTGATAACACTGTGAAATCTTTAGGTTCAGTACAACCAAGCACTTCTGCTACCACGGATGGGGCACACATCTCAGCAAGTACAACTATAGAAAGCTCAGGCGAACAAACATTCAAAACTTCTAGTACAGACACTGCAATTACTACAGCCTCTTCAATAATTGAGAAGCCAACTATATTGCCTGTTGAAGTCATTGCTGGAACAGAAAAGCCCTCAGTCATTCCCATTATTCACAAGACTGATGAAAGTGATATTCTCACTCCAAAACATGAAGATGTCTCAGGTGACCAAACCCCTGACATGTTCACTCAGACCTCTCCTGTCACAGCAACATCTTATCTGGCCAACACTGAAACATCAACAACACTGTCAGCAGAAATAATTAAAAGTGACGCAACAGAACAAACAATGATGCCACACTTAGGAGAACCATCAGTGTCTCCAGTTTCAGATAGGACAGTAACAATCAAGACAACCATGTCTTTAAGTTTGGCCTCTGTTACGTCACCCACAATTGTGAGCACTGAGAATGAGGATATTAGCACTCAACATTCCATAGTCAAATCCATTCCTTCCTTAAGTGGAACAACAACAAAACCTGAAATAACATCACTATTCACTACGAGAGATATGGAAGGTTCTGGAGACCAAACTTTGGATTCCACTGGAGAATTATTTGTTGTCACATCCACTGTTTCTTCAGTGTCCAGCACAAAAAATCCAACAGTGACAGCATCACATGGAATTGAGACGAGTGAAACTTCAAAGGTTGCTGTTACTGCAGCATCATCACTCTATAGTATGAAGAAATCAACATCAGTTTCAGTGACACAGGAGAGCTCAGATGAAGTAACAACAGAGATCTCCACTGAGGAGACATTTAGTGTAACAGCATCTGCTATTTTCAGTACTGAGAGAACAGCTTCCACACTCTCTTCTTTAATAAGCACTGAGAAGCCAACAGCCTTACCATTTGAGGAAAAAGACAGTGCTTTCACAGGACAGACAGAAATACCATCAGTCACATCAATTACTGAAAAGATCAAGGAAAGTTCTGGTCTCACTCCTACTGATGTGGATGACTCAGGTGACAAAATTCCTGTTATGTCCATTCAGACCTCTCCTGTCACAGCAACAGCTTTGGATATCAATGAAAAATCACTTATTGTCTCAACCACTGTCCCTTCATTGTCCAGCACAGAGACTCCAACAGTGACAACATCAGCTGAAATGAAAACAGGTGAGATTTCAAAGACAGCTGTGACTGCTGCGTCATCATTCTACAGTACTGAGAAACCAACATTATCATTAGTAACACAAGGCAGTGTTACCACAAGTACAATTGAGAAAACATCATTTATACCACAAGCAAGTTCTACTATTTCAACAACAGATGAAGAGAGCTCAGGTGAAGAAATAACAGGGATTTCCACTGAGGGAACCATTAGTGCAACACCATCATTCATGTTCAGCACTGAGAGACCAGCTTCCACAGCCTCCTCTTTATTCAGCACTGAGAAGACAACAACACTACCAGTAGAGGAAAAAGAGAGTGCTGTTACAGGTCAGACAGAAATGCCCTCAATCACATCAATTACTGACAAGATCAAGGAAGGTTCTGGTCTCACTCCTACTGATGTAAGTGACTCATTAGACCAAACTCCTGATTTGTTCATTCAGACCACTCCTGTCACAGCAATAGCTTCTCTGCACAGTACTGAGACACCAACAAGAGTTTCAACAGAAACTATTGATAGTGATGTCACAGAACAATCAACACTGCCACCAGTATCAGGAAAAGCATCAGTATCGCCAGTTTCAGATAAGACAGTAACAAGCTCAGCAACATTGTCTCCAAGTTTGGCCTCTGTTACATTATCCACAATTGTTGTCGCTGAGGATGAGGATATTACCAGTAAACCATCAATGGCAGAATCAATTCCTTCCTCAAGTGGAACAACAAAACCTGAAATAACATCGCTTTTCACTGCCACAGTTACAGAAGGTTCTGGAGACCAGACTTTGCAGTTCACTGAAGAATCACTTACTGTCACATCAACATCAACTGTCCCTTCATTGTCCAGAAGTGAAACTCCAACACTGACAGCATCAGCTGAAACAGAAACAAAAACAATTGATACTTCAAGGGCAACTGTGACTGCAGCATCATCACTCTATAGTACTGAGAAACCAACATCAGTGTCAGTAACACAGGAGACTGTCAGCACACATGAAATGGAAAAAGCATCATTTATATCACTAGTAAGTTCTACTATTTCAACAAGAGATGAAGAAATAACTGGCATTACTGAGAGAACATCTTCCCCAGCCTCTTCTTTAGTTAGCACTGAAAAGCCAACACCATTACCATTTGAGGAAAAAGACAGTGATGTTACAGGTCAGACAGAAACACCCTCAATCACATCAATTGCTGACAAGGCCAAGGACAGTTCTGGTCTCACTCTTACTGATGTAGATGGTTCAGGTGACCAAACTCCTGACATATTTACTCAGACCTCTCCTGTCACAGCTACAGCTTTTCTGGACAGCACTGACACACCAATAACAATGTCAGCAGAAACTACTGAAAGTGATGCAACACGACAAACAGTAATGCCATCACCATCAGAAGAAGCCTCACTGTCTCCAGTTTCAGAAGGGACAGAAACAGTCTCAACAACCTTGTCTCAAATGTTGGCTTCTGTTAGGTTGTCCACAATTGTTGACACTGAGCGTGATGGTTTTAGCACTCAACATTCAATAGCAGAAACCATTCCACCCTTAAGTGAAACAACAAAACCTGAAATAACATCACTCTTCACTACCACAATTACAGAAGGCTCTGGAGACCAGGTGTTGGATTTGACTGAAGAATCACTTATTGTCACAACCACTGTACCTTCACTGTCCAGCACAGAGGCTCCAACAGTGACAGCATCAGCTGAAATGGAAACAAGTGAGATTTCAAGGACAGCTGTTACTGCTGCGTCATCACTCTATAGTACTGAGAAACCAACATTATCAGTAACACAAGACAGTGTCACCACAACACAAGCAAGTTCTACTATTTCAACAACAGATGAAGAGAGCTCAGGTGAAGAAATAACAGGGATTTCCACTGAGGGGACAATTAGTGCAACACCATCATTCATGTTCAGCACTGAGAGACCAGCTTCCACAGCCTCCTCTTTATTTAGCACTGAGAAACCAACAACACTACCAGTAGAGGAAAAAGACAGTGCTGTTACAGTTCTGAAAGAAACATCCTCAATCACATCAATTACTGACAAGACAAATGAAATATCTGGTCTCATTGATGAAGATGGCTCAGGTGAACAAACCCCTGACTTCATTCAGACCTCTCCTCTCACAACTACAGCTTCTCTGCATAGCAGTGAGACACCAACAACAGTTTTATCAGAAACTTTTGAAAGTGATACAACAGAACAAACATTGATGCCATCATTATCAGTAGAAACATCAGCATTGCCAGTTTCAGATAAGACAGTAACAAGCTCAANTTGATGCCATCATTATCAGTAGAAACATCAGCATTGCCAGTTTCAGATAAGACAGTAACAAGCTCAACGACCATGTTTCCAAGTTTGGCCTCTGTTACATCATCCTCAATTGTTGTCACTGAGCATGAGGATATTACCAGTAAACCATCAATGGTACAATCAATTCCTTCCTCAAGTGGAACAACAACAAAACCTGAAATAACATCGCTGTTCATTACCACAGATACAGAGAGTTCTGGAGACCAGACTTTGGATTTCACTGAAGAATCACCTATTGTCACAACCACTGTACCTTCATTGTCCAGCACAGAGACTGTGACAGTGTCAGAATCAGCTGAAATGGAAACAAGTGATTCTAAAAGGACAGATGTGACTGCAGCATCATTACTCTATAGCACTGAGAAATCAACATCAGCATCAGTAACACAAGACAGTGTCACCACAAGTACAGTCAAGAAAACATCATATATACCACAAGCAAGTTCTACTATTTCAACAACAGATGAAGAGAGCTCAGGTGAAGAAATAACAGGTATTTCCACTGAGGGAACCATTAGTCCAACACCATCATCCATGTTCAGCACTGAGAGACCAGCTTCCACAGCCTCCTCTTTATTTAGCACTGAGAAGCCAACAACACTGCCAGTTGAGGAAAAAGACAGTGCTGTTACAGATCTGAAAGAAACATTCTCAATCACATCAAGTACTGAAAAGGCCAAGGAAATATCTGATCTTACTCCAACTGATGAAGAAGTCTCAGGTGAACAAACCCTTGACATGTTTATTCAGACCTCTCTTGTTCAAGCTACAGCTTCTCTGCACAGCACTGAGACACCAACAACAGTGTCAGCAGAGATTAGTGATAGTGATGCAACACAACAAACAACAATACTGCCATCATCAGAAGAAGAATCTGCATCTTCAGTTTCAGATAAGACAGTAACAAGCTCAACCAGCATGTCTCCAAGTTTGGCCTCTGTTACGTCATCCACAATTGTTGTCGCTGAACATGAGGATATTACCAGTAAACCTTCAATGGTAGAATTAATTCCTTCCTCAAATGGAACAACAACAAAACCTGAAAAAACATCACTGTTCACTACCACAGATACAGAGAGTTCTGGAGATCAGACTTTGGATTTCACTGAAGAATCACCTATTGTCACAACCACTGTACCTTCATTGTCCAGCACAGAGACTATGACAGTGACAGCATCAGCTGAAATGGAAACAAGTGATACTTCAAGGACAGATGTGACTGCAGCATCATCACTTTACAGTACTCAGAAACCAACATCAGCATCAGCAACACAAGACAGTGTCACCACAATTACAGTTGAAAAATCATCATTTATACCACAAGCAAGTTCCACTATTTCAACAACAGATGAAGAGAGCTCAGGTGATGAAATAACAGGGATTTCCACTGAGGGGACCATTAGTGCAACACCATCATTCATGTTCAGCACTGAGAGACCAGCTTCCACAGCCTCCTCTTTATTTAGCTCTGAGAAGCCAGTAACACTACCAATAGAGGAAAAAGACAGTGCTGTTACAGTTCTGAAAGAAACATCCTCAATCACATCAATT